>PVKA01026790.1:0-31326 GCA_004027165.1 Ctenomys sociabilis
TTTTTTTTTTTTTTTTTTTTTTTTTTTTTTTTTTTTTTTTTTTTTTTTTTTTTGTCTTTTTGAGACAGGGTCTCACTATGCAGTTCAGGCTGGCCTTAAGCTCACTTTGTAGCTCAAGCTGGTCTCGAACTCGTAACAATCCTCCTGTCTCAGCCTCCCGAGTGCTGGGATTACAGGCATGCGCCACCACGCCCGGCTTTTCAGGTTAAATTTCTGAAGGAGGATTTATAGATTCAAAATATACAAAAATTTTATTCTAATTTTGTAGGGAACATTTGAAGATAGCTCAAAGGTGTACCCAGGGAGAGATACAACTGAAAATGGCTTTGCAGCTATGTCTGCTTGGACTTGCCTGGTGGGTTCTGCTAGCATGATCGATTCCCAGAGCTCAAGCATTTGTTTACTGTGCTGTGGTCTCGCAGTGATGTCAGGGCTCATGAGTTGCTAGCACTGTCAGATGTTAGGACTGATAAGCCTCTTATTTATCTTTCATTTTCCATCCAAAATATTTGAACGTAGTGTCCTTGTTAAATGACGGATAACTGTGAGGAACAGAACCCATTATTCCCTCATTTCATTCAGATGATGAATGAGTTAGAAAATGAATGCAGTGTCTGGGACCAGGGGAACTGGTTGTCACAGTATGAAAAGCCTTTTAGCGATAACTGCATATATACTCCCGTATTACTGCCAGCACTGCCAATACAATCCAGTCTGCATGGTAGATGCACTGACTCCCATGTGGGACCACTGACATTTTACAAACCACCATAGCCCAGTGTCACTATATTTTGCCAAGTTGCATCTTCCCAGTGAAATCTAAACAAAACCAGAGAGAAACCCAGTGTTCTGGGTAATGGGAAATAGACAAAGGAAAACAAAGTGTAGATTGCACCCCAAATTATAATGCAAACCTGCTGCAGAAATGTGTATTATTTTTTCTGAATGTGTTCCAGCTGAACCATAGGAAAAATAACAACCAAAGACCATAATGGTTCATTGGTGGATATTGTGTCCCATCTGTTGGTGGTGCTAAGAAAGGCTCCGGGGGGATGCATCCAAAAAGCTTGTTGGTAAAAATCCAAGATCTCCTCATGGCATTTTTCTGCTTTTGAACTCATTTTGCCTCTCATTTTTTAGGAAGGAAAAATATGAAAATGGTTGAATGTTTTGCCTTTGTAAGTTTTAAACACGGCTTGGTTCTTTCTAGCAGTGGGGATGGGATTACTTCATAATAAGCAGCAAGAAGGGTTTTATTGTTCCAAAAACTGATTAGGATTTCTATAAAGTGCTGGATTGTTTGGTTGACTCAGGCATTAAATAATTCATGACAATTTTTGTTAAGAAAAAAATGATCCAGTGCATGGTTCTTATTCTTGCAGACTCATTTTTTTTCTGAATTAGGTTGGATTTAGTTCATAGGTGCAACTGGACTAAACACTAGTCAGTTATTATTATTATTATTAATTATATTTATTTATTTTTTGTTTCTGGGTACTGGGGTTTGAACTTGGACCTTGCTCTTCCTAGGCAGTTAGTTGCTCATGCCACTGAGTTACCTTATAACTTTACCAGTCAGTTATTAACATGAAAATTTGGGTGCTTACAGGAAAACCCAACTCATATTCAATATTAAGAAAGCCATCATCCTAGAAGACAGATGATTATTTTGTATACAGTTTTGCTTATCTTTATAGAATCTGGCCTGTATCCCTCCCTTATCCTACATATCTAAATTCAGTTAGATAATGAACATAGTAAGAAAAACTAATCAAAGCTTTAAAAAAAATCATCTGGGTTATAACAAAATTCCAGCTGGGAAGGCTTTATTGACCTGTAAACCCAAGGCACAGGCAGTGCACTGCAGGAGACTGTAGTGATATCTAGAAGAACTCGGCAGTGGAGGTTTGGCAGTCAGGAGACAGATTTATTATGAACACTTATGATCCATTCCCTGAGGACTTCTAGAGTCCTTGGTGATGGAAGGAAGTACCATGAGGGACTGTGGGTGTTGAGGACAAGTAGAATCATAACCCAGTGAAATTTGAGCTATTTCTGTTAATATGTGCTCATTTACACACTAGAAAATTAGGAACTTCAAATCAGCATTCAGTTCATAAGGTATTCACGAGAATCATTAAGTTAAAGGATATTAATATTGCAGAGGCCTAATGCTACAGAGACCTGATATTAACCACACTGAGCTCTTAACTGTAAAAGAAAATCAGGGGAACTAGTCAGACAGAACTGTGCTGAAAGACACAAAATACTTGAACTTACCTCTTCCTTCTCTCATTATGTGTACACATTGGGATGTGTATTCTAAGCTGAGGGCAGCTTAGGGTCTAATGGTATGGTTGGTAATACATCTGTGTATGTGTGTGTGTTTTAGGTTTTTATTTTACTTTATATATTAATATATTCAATTTTCATGATAACCTCCTGAGTTAGGAACCAATACTTTGTGTATTTATTTAGATAGGGTATTGTTATGCAGTCCAGGTTGACTTCAGACTTCCAGCGATGTCCCTACCTGTGCCTCCTGAGTGCTGGGATTGCAGGTATACACTACCATGCCTGGCAACACTATTTTAAAGATAAAGAAACCAAAACACAGGGAGCTTGAATAAGCCATCGAAGATCACATGGCTGACAAGGTGTGGGACTGGGATTCAAAGCCAGGCACTCAGAAACCATACTCATGGGCTGCGGCACAGACCTTCTTGGTAATCCCACTTATTTTTTGGTTCCTTGAAAGAACTTTGAGAATTCTTGAAAGGCATAAACCCAAAGCAGGCATCTGTGTGTTGGTGAGGTGTTGGCAAATGTGTGGTGACAGCAAATAAAAATGCAAGACAGTGATTTCTGAAGAATTTTACTTTTCTTGCTGAAGAGAATTTTAAAAATTATGATAAAATGCTATAACATCAACAAATGGCCGTTACAAATTCTTCAATCTCAGAGTCCTTTAATCTGCTTTAAAAGGTAAAAGCCCAGTGTATATAATCCCTTACAAAGAGGGACAGCCTGATTTGTCCCCTACCCTTTGACAGAATGACCCATCAGAGTGTACCACCTGCTTGGCATGAAAAAGATTAACTTTGATCTGTGAGCTATATTTTATAAATAGAATTAATCACAGGCAGTAGGAGATGAGGTCATCAGATTTACACTGAAGTTTTAATGCAGTGAAGGCACTGCAGTCACATCCGCTCAGCTCAAAGGGTGAGCCTTCTCCTTTCCAGAAAGGTATTTGGCCTTGACTCCTCAAATAAGGATGTTCATTCTTAAATAAGGCGAAGACACTGCTGTCTGGAGTGATTCTGAAAGACATAGAGTCTGTTAGAGGAAAAGGTGTGTTTTCTTATCATTATTATTATTTGCCTTTTGAGACAAATCTCAGTAAGTATTCCAGGCTGGCCTTGAATTCACAGAAATACTCTTGCCTCAGTCCCAAGTACTGAGATTATAGGTGTGCACCACCATGTCTAGCTCTTACCATTATTGTTTGGCTCCCAGCTGGGACAATTGTGTATTCTTTTAGGTTATCTTTGATCTCCTTGTCTTTGACTATCAGGATTTGTGTTGCATGATTGCTGATATCATTTTTATCTTCATTCATGACAGTAGGGAAATAAATGTTGCTTGGCCATTTTTTCACACTCTTTGGACCCCTGTATACAAACTTGGTAATGTAATAATAAGCTACGTTATGGGAGAGGATTTTCATTTTCTGAAGCCTTAAGAGTAAATTTAGTAATTATGTCTTTCTTCTGCTAACATAGGAATAGTTTCCAACTCAAAAGCAAATACTTCTGTATTACAAGATTCTTTTTAGATCTGTGCTTTGTTCTTAAAACTTGTGTGTGTGTGTGTGTGTGTGTGTGTGTATGTATGTGAGACACACATACACACACAGCTTGGAACTCTAGTAATGATAGAGTATCTAAAGACCCTTCTGTATCTTTTATATCAAGTCTTCACTATTTTTAACCATGTAAAAAAGCATGATTTGTGGCTATCTGGAATGTACATTTAAGGTCTCTTTTCTGTCTGGGGTATGTTAACAGGTCTGAGCCTATTGATTGATATGAGTGCACTGCGGGCTTTACTGCCTGCCAGGGTGAAATGCACTGAGTGTGTGTGATCTGTGATTTCTTCTAACACTGCCTGACTCACTTCCAGGGAAGTGAAGCACAGATGAGAGTGAGAGAAGACCTATCATTTTTTGGAATAAGAGGGATAAAAAGACCAAGAAGAAATCCTCCAGAACTTCTTAGGATTGAGACAGTCTCCTCAGATCTGTACCACTCAAGATCATGGTTTGAGTATGGTTTATTGCCTCCAATGCATACATTAGAGTTAAGTTTGAATGATAAAGTATCAAGATGGTAGAAGTTCAACCTAGGTATAATGTTTAGTGATGGAGTCTTTAGGAGATAAATAGAATTAGATAAGATCATCCAGGTGGAGATTTGGGCTGGCTTTGTAGGAGTATAAGTACCGTGCGCTAACCGATTGCGCCACTGGAGCTCCTGGCTTTGTAGGAGTAAGGAGAGCTCAAACACACACACACACACACACACACACACACACACACACACACACACCAACCTCCAACCTATCCACTATCATGTCATGCTCAACACACACAATGGAAACTCTGGCAGTGTGATCATTACCAAATTTTTCTCCTTGGCCTTAGACCAGAATTTTGAGCTGTAATGAGCTTCTTTTCTCTCTAACTTAGTATGACCTTGTGTTACTAGCAGCAGAAAACAGGCTGGCAGAAGACTCCTAAAGTTAGATTTGGGCATCCCTGACCTTGTTTGCAGGAGTCTTAGGGTTCTGCCTTGTTTGGGGTACGCCTTGAGATAAGCAAGTGCTTCATAATCTGACCTTCACCATGTGTTTTGACGGCAGCCATAACATCTTTGGATGTGTCCAAGCTGGGTGTTAGTGTGGGTCTAAGGGACAGCCAGCTGAGGCCAAGTACTTCACAATGTGGCTTTTATAAACCACCTGACTACCATGAGTTAAAGCTCAAACAATTAACAGATGAAAATGTCAACGAGAACCATAGCAATGGCAAGGGTATTGAACAGGAAGTGACTTGTGTGCAGATCCAGCAAAGGAAACTGGACAAGAGAGCTTGCATTTTGGTTCCTTTGAGAAACAGACTTCCAGACAGTATTCATTGTGACAAGTTTCGGAGCCAGCCTGCCTCAGTGTCCCTGTCATGTCAGTCATGCACTGAGAATAGCTCAGGATGCACAGTCTTGCTGTAAACATGGTAGTGCACTGCAGGTGCAGGGTCTGGGGCTCTAGGCCCAGCAGGTAGAAGTCTGTCAGATGCATCCTGTCTGCAGTAAAGGGCTTAGCCCCTGTGGATCAAGAACTAGGATCCACACAGGCTGCTTCTAGAACTTAGCTAGAGGAAACTGTGCCAGTGCGAACATTGGTGTGTATGTCACTGTAATGTGACATTTTAATTCTTTTATGAAGCGACCCAGGAGGAGAATAGCTGGGGCATATGGAATTTCTAACTTTAGTTCTTTGAGAAATCTCTATACTAATTTTCATGGTCTGTATGCCCATCAATAGACAAATAGATAAAGAAAATGTGGTATCTATATACACTGGAATACTACTTTGCTATAAAGAAGGATAAATTTGAGGCACTTATAGAAAATGGATGCACTTGGAAAATATAATGTTGCCTGAGATAAATCAGGATCACAAGCTTAAACACCTCATGGTAATTCTCATTTCCAGTAATATCATTTATTTTCCTATGAAAATAAGGAAAGGGGATTTAGAAATCAAAGGGATTAAAAAAATCAAGCTGTGTTGTGAGCATGCACCCACTCTCCAAGATGAATATAAACACCATGCACTGCAAACATGTATAATGTAAAGATAAAAGAAAAAGAAAAAGAAAAAGAAAAAAACCTAGGATGCTGGCAATCTAAGCAGCCAAGGTAAAGAGGGCTTCTGGGTTTCCTAGCATAGGGGAAAGGAGGGAACTATTCAGACCCATGAAGGAGAGGCCATCTCGTCTCTCCACAGTTTCTGCTTTGAGAGAAGAAAGAAGAAAAAAGCTGCACTAGACACTGAATTTCAGGAAGTGGAGAAGGGAAGGAACTGGCTCCATGGAAAGGGGCTGTCTCCTTTCCAGCTGACCACCTTGCACACAGGAGAAGAGCCTGCGTTGTGGGCCTAGCTGCTGCACAGGAGCTGCAGCTACCACAGAGGTGTGAACGATGGGAGGAGCTGGCCTGTGGTGGTAGAAGAGAAATGGGGATTCCACAGTGACCTATAAGATGGAGAAACTTTGTTTCAGATCAAGTCAAGGGAGCATCCTCCTGAGCAGACAATGGCTAGTTTTGGTGGATGTAAGTAAGGGAAAAGAGAAGGTCAAGAGCTGTGGATTTCAAGTGTGACCTAGTTGGGGACTTGCAAAGGCAGCTGGCTTTCCTCACACTGTGGAGGGTCTCGCTCCTACATACTCGTGCCAACAAAGGAAAAATAGGTGTGTCTGTTTTTTTTGCCTCACCACACAAATTGAATGTGATGAAACCAAGAAGTGATGGAAAAGGATATGAAATAATTATAGAGGTGGAATGTGGCTTGCACAAGAGAAAATATAGGCAGAAGGTAAATGGTTTTCTTATCTTGGATTGTGAAGAGCTTAGAGTGTGTAAAACAAGGAGAAATAGCTCTTCAGAAATAAAACGCTTTTAGTCACAGGCTGGTAGCCTTTTATTTATTTTTTTGCTTAAGCCACACTGAGCCACAAAAGGGGGGAACTAGCCAAATTAGCAGGATCTAAGTCCTTTTTCCTGGGACTTGCTAAGAGGAGGGTATCAGTCAGGCTTACTGAATTAGCATTTCACTGATAGCAAAGCACAAAGGCTTTTAATGACGACTTTGGAGCCTCTGAGCTTAGGCTTTTGACTGTCTGTTCCTAAGCAACGGAAAGATTGGCAGAGAATATGTTTTGATGTATCATTAAATAAAAGCTGCACAAGGCTAAGAACTGTGGGCAGAAATTGGGGTAATTGTTTTTATCTTTTGGCATATTATGTTAAAAAGTAAACAAAAATCCTTTGTGTGTACAAAACGTGGTCTCACTTGTGTTTTTTATCTTTCTTCCTTTGTCTCATTTTCCAGTACTACCATTTATTTTTCTAATTTTCCTCCTGAAATTTAAGCAAAGCATTTCTCTTTTTATGACAGCACTTCAAGCCTTTTTCTAGCTCTGTTCTATCACAAAAAGCAATTGAAAGACAGACTGTAATAAGCAAAGGTGGTCTGAAGGATCCTCTGGAAAATTCTCTTTCTACCCTGTATCGGTCAGCTTCTTGCACCTGGGACAAAATATCTGGCACCTACAACTTGTGGCTGAAGTTCATTTCTACTTGTGGTTTCCAAGGTTTCAGTCCATGACACTCTGGCTCCAAGAGACAGAGACCTCATGGAGGAAAGCTGCGGTACAGAAAAGCTCATTCATTCCTGGATCCAGGAAGTAAAGACCAGAGAAAGATAGAAAGGAAAGACTGAGGGATCAGGCACAGTCCTCATGTTCATATAACCCTTGATTCACTTTATTACTTTTCTCTTCATTGCTGGGACAAAACACCTGACACCAAAAATTAGAGAAGGAAAGCTTTATTTAAGCTCACAGTTAATGGAAGTTTCAGTTCATGTTCAGCTGGCTCCAAGGCAGAGTGACACATAACAGAGGGCAACCATCCATGGCAGAAGAAAACAGCAGAAAACAAAGGGAGGGGTAGCAACTATGACTTCCAGTAATCCTCTCTCCCTTTATATTATAATGCATATTACCCACCTCAGGGCAAGTTTAGCAGTCACACCCATAATCCTTGCATTGGATCATTATTAATTAATCACAAACTCTAGAAGCCACCTCATGACCGTAGAAGGCTTTGGGAGGACAACTAGACACAAACCATAGCATTTCAGCACTGGATCTCTAAAGACCCATGCATATCCCTTAAGGAAAAAGGCATTTTATTCCATTTCTTAGAATTTCCAAGGTCCTAAAAGTTTCAGCATTGCTAAAACGTCCAAGCCCTGTCTCCTCCAAGATCCAAGGCAAACTCTTAGCTGTGAGTCCCTGTACAAATGAAAAGTTAAACACTTCCAACATTCAGTGGCACAAGATAAACATTACAATTCCAAAAGGTACAAAAAACAGGACACAAAGTATTGGGACTATAGTAAGTCAAAACTCCAGCAGGGCAAATATTTAGTCCTGTAGTTCCATGTGGAACATCTGAAGCAATCTGTGGCACTTTGTGAGCTCCATGTGGCTCCACCTTTGTGGCACTGCTGCTGGTTGTAGCTCCCATGGCTTCTCACTGAGGTCAGCTTTGCTCCCTCCTTGCAGCTTTCCTCAGACAATCCATATTCTTGTTTTTTTCCAAACTTCTGGGGTTTCCATTGTATGGTAGGCTTCTCACTCTTTGCTTCACACACTGCCCTTTCACAGGGACACTGCCTCGCTTTCAAGGTCTTCTGAAGTCTAGATCGAAGCCTTTTTAACCTCAGAACTCCTGAATTCTATATGAACCTAAGATCAATGCCATGTGGATGATGCCAAGTTCTGCTGCCAGCTGGAGAAGTTGCCAGGCTTTCTTCTCTCTTGATGTAGGGGTCAAGTGCCTAGATTGCTGAGACTCTGACCCTGATTCCAAGGAACAAATTCTCTATGCTGCCACCATTCTGAAACCTGGTGTGGCTGCTGTCTCCATTCTGGAACATGGTACTCTGGCTTTCTCCCCAATGCAATTATGTGGCTGCAAAGGGTGAAGACTTAATGTTTCCTGTGATGCCCTCAGGCCACCTTTTCTATTATCTAGTTCTTTCTCAGTAATAGAGATCCTCTTGGCTCTATCTTTGCAGTGCACAGCTTTATTGGTGCTTAATTTCTGGTCAAACTCACAACAGTTTAAGTTATCCTGCTGGGCTCTTTGCTTCTGATTTTCAACATAAATCTGACTAAAAGCCCCCAATGATAGTTATGAAACTTGTTCAACATTTGATTGCCTTGAAATTTCTTTTGCAAGATAAAGCATTCTTCCATGTTTAATCTCAGTCTCAGGCAAAGTCGCTGGACACAAAATGCAGAGAAACTTTCTGTCAAGCCATAACACACATGATCTAGAATCCAACAACCAATGCAGTCCTTTCCAGCAGCAATCTCCCTAGCCTGGTCTTTACAGGTAGAATTTCTATCTGCATTCTGGCCTTATCAGCTCTGACCAGAGCCTCCCATACAGAACAGTCAAAGGTTTTCCAGTGCTTCTCTTGTAGGTGATATCTCTGAACCCTTCCTGTCTCTTCCCATAAGCCATTCCCAAAGGCTCATAATCCACATGGTTGGGTGTATAGTCACAGCAATGTCCCTACTTCTCTGGTACTAAATTCTGTCTCAGTTACCTTTCTCTTCATTGCTGGGACAAGATACCTGGCAACCAAAATTAAAGAAGGAAAGGTTTATTTAACCCATAGTGGAGGTTTTAGTCCATACTCAGCTGGATCCAAGGCAGAGCGACACATGGTAGAGTAAAACAGAAAACAGCAAAAAAAGTAAAAGGAGGGACAGTAGCCATGTCTTCAAGCAAGCCTCTCTCCCTTTACATTTTAATGCAGATCGCCCACCCCAGGAGAGGGGTAGCACTAACATCCTTAATCCCTGCATTATATCATTAATTAATCATAAACTCTAGAAGCCACCCCATGACTGCATGAGGCTACAGGGGCACAACTACACAAAAACCATAACACTCTTCCTCCCACTAAGGCTTGACTCCTCATAACCATTCAGCTAAACTCAGCACCCTCAAGATCCAAGGAAGCTCTTAAAATAGTCAAGGTGATAATCAAGATTTTGTGTCATATCCTTGTTTTACATTTTATAGACATTTGGTTCAGAGAGGTGAATTGACTGCCGAGATTCTGCTGCTCTTGAACTTTCACACTGCCTCTGTGGCATCTTTCCTGGCTCCACACAGATATTACAACATCTTGTTTGAAGACTGACTCTGCATTGCTACCTTTGCCATACAGGTGTTAGGAGACTGTACTGTGGCTGTTTTCTAAAACTTGTTTGCCTACTAAATTCCATGATGACTCTTGCTCATTGTTCCAACCCAGAGCTTCCTATGGAATTTGACTTGCAATAAATAATAAACATATAGGCAACAAATCACCCAAGGCTACAGGAACAGTTAGTGACTAAGCCTTCATTTCCTATTTTTAATTTTAATGGTTTTCTGTGACATACTGAAAATATTAGAGAAATATGGGGTAAATAGCCACATTTGAAGATGTTTCATTCAAAGTGAATAATTCTCAAAGATATGATAAAGATGATCCAGTCTGGTTGGTTGTGTTTTCTTATGAGCTACTTGGTCTTTACCTCTCCTTTGCCATAGGCTAATTTATGTGTGAAGTCCTTCCATAAGGGACATGACCTTTGCCTCACTGTTATCCAACTTTCTTCCCTTGCCTTTAACAAAAGAACAAAGCCCTCTTTCTCTAGGTGCTAATTTAGCCTCTGGTCACTAAATAAATACAATTAGCAGTCTTAATTCAGAGAAATGATATCTGAGAGTCAAACTTCTGGTCCCTCAGATCATTACTGTAAGACATGTCCTCAATTTCTAATTCATTGCTGGAACAAGATACCTGGCAACCAAAATTAAAGAAGGAAAGGGTTATTTAAATCATAGTGGAGGTTTTAGTCACCCCAGGACATGGGTGACTCAGATCATTACTGTATGCCCTCAATTTCTAATTCTGAAACTGCGGAGATCTTTAAGGTTTAGATTGGAGAAATTTCTGGCGAGGATCTTATGGCCTATATGTTTTCTTTTCTCATTAATTGGGCTTTGGGCCAGTGAGATAGCTCAGTGGACTAAATGTCTGCTGAGGCAAGTTCAGGGGCCGGGGTTCGACACCCAGTACCACAGGCCCTGCCTTTGACACACTGACCCAACCAGAGCCCAGGTGTGGTGGCTCATGCCTGTAATCCCAGTGCTATGGAGACTGAAAACAGGAGGATAACTGTGAGTCCAAGCTGTATAGTGAGTTCCTGTGCCAAACACATTTAAAAAAAATCAGGCTTTGGTGAAGTGATAAACAGGGTTTTCTTCCTTATATATATATTTTTTTTCTTTTTTTATTTTATTGAACTACAAATGTCAATCAGACAGTTTCAAGACACCTTAACAATACAGATTTGATAAATTAATACATTGCAAACTGTTTTCATAATGTTTTGGTATTGTACAAGGTGCATACATGATATTATATTTACAGATATTATTTTAGCAAATATCTCTTATCAGTGAATTGAGTGTAGCTGCTTACTTATCTTATTTTTTATACCTGAATTATATCAAAAATTCAATAATTATTTTCCTAGTGGATGACTGTAGTACTAGAAGCCCACATAATATCCTGTCCAACCACCATTAGTGCAGATCTTGCCTCTCATAGAATTATGTAGAAGCACGGCGTTATCTATCCCAACTGTACTGTCTATACACACACATCATGATTTTTTCTTTCTACACCCCTTCCTTTGTCTACACCTGTCAAAAGTGGGCACTCCATTGTCATTCAACTAACTTAGGTGCTTGAACTCGACACCACAATCCAACACAGTCCAGCATTCTACAACCACAGTGAGTTATTCAAAGAAGTTGTCGACCATAGCCATTTACATCTCAGCTTAATATTATGGCCCCATGATGTATACTTCATTTTTATACTATTCTGCTGGATGGTTAAGACCTAGATAGATCAAGACTTATATACCAACACATGAACTTTATATTTCTTATGTGGTCAGTGAAGTCCTCTCAGGGTTTATCTTGTAGTCCTGTACATTATTCTGTAGTTCCTTTGTCTGTGTCATCCATGTGGATGAGTCACGGCCAACGCTTGACCAGTTTGCTCTCTGTGAGAGCCTGAGAGAAAGTTTTCTCTCCATTTTACTCTCCCCAGGCACACTATGGAACTTCAATCTCTTTCCTCTGTGGCTCCACAATCTCCTTGTTCAGAAAATTTGGAGCTCACCTGAGTTTCATGATGTTGCAGTACAGGTTCTCCTATGTCCTGAGTCTTCGCTGACCTTGAAAGGCTAGGGCCAAATGTTGGCTGGCCTTGTGGCTCTTCTATTTCTCCAATTCTGACTTGTGATCTTAGGTTGTTAACCATCCAGAAGAAAAGCTGATTAGTATCCTGCAGCATATGCCATTCACTTTGCCTTATCTGATTCAATTGATTTTAGTTGTTGTTGTACATTTCCTTTTGTATTTCTGCTTTTCGCTTGTTACACTAGGGAGACTATACAATATTTACACATGTGTGTCTGGTTTATTTCACTTATGAGTATATGTTCAAGTGGCATCCACTTCAGTATAAATGCTTCCAACTTATCATTCTTAATAGCTGAGTATTACTCCATTATATAGAAATACCACATCTTTTTTCAACCATTCCTCATGTGATGGACATCTTGGTTATCACACATTGTGCTGCTATAAACATAGGTACACATATATCTCTATGATACTGATACAATGTATCCAGATCTTTTGGGATAATTTTATTGGTTCACATTGTCAATGAGAGTAAATATATTCTTGACACAAAGGTAAAGCATGTGAGGGGATGCGAACACTCCCTGCTGAGTGGCATGCTTTCCATATTATTGTAGACTCAAGTCCAAGTCTTCCCTAAGATTTCAAATAATTACCTGTCACGGAATTTGGAGTTGTGGGAATAGCTGAAACTGAGAAAACTTCAGCTGTATATTCCAGAGTCTACATTAGTGATGCTAATTTAGACTTCAAAATATTCACCTTCTTTGCCTGTTGATAGCCTGATCTCTGTTGCTCCCATCTTTATCTTTGTCGCCGTTCCTTAAGCATTGCTGATATGCGGGGTACTGACCTCAGCTGGACAAATCCTCTTGTGCCAATGGGGTTGGCCATTCTGTAACTTCTGTATGCTTGGTATTGAACAGTGGATAGTGCAAAAGACAAACATGCTTGGAAAATTGTGTCTATCCTAATGAGACTTCTGTGTTATGCTGACAGCATCCCTCCATGTATCAATAATAATGAATTTGGGGCTGTTATCCTCTTCTTGCTCTGTAGATGTATTCTCCATGAGTCCCTAATTTGGTCTGTGGTCCAAAAAGCCTTTCTAGGGCTTGTACCACCCAAAGCTCCTGACCATTCCGTCACTCAGAAATATTGGTAGGAGATCAGAGGACAAGAGAAAAGAGGGTGAGGGTATTCATTCCCTATATTTTCTCTTTGCCTTGCAGCAGTCTGACAGTGGTGACCATTCTTTTGTGGCCTCAAGAAATTAGCCATTAAATCATCTCCTACTGTTCCATAACTACCTGAAATATTTTCCTTACTAGCTCTGATAATATCTGTTGTATTAAAAAACTAAGCTACTGGGAAAGCTAAGCTCAAGGGAAGAGTGCTGAGACCAAGACCCAGCCTAACCTTAGGAAGTAAGCACTGGACAAAAGAAAAGGGACCCATGAATAAGCCTTCAAAGAAACAGAGACACAAAGGACTAAGCTCTCTTTCTTCTTCCTTTTCATTACATTTTTCTTAGGGGCACCAACACAGACTCTCTGAAATTCAAGTTTGATCTTGTGACTCTCCTTAAAACTTTCAATGGCTTTCTGGTATCCATAGAATAACATTGAAAGTCCTTAGTCTGGTGCATTATCCCTTCTTGTTGGGCTTTACTTACCTTTCTTTGGCATTGTCTCCTGCTGATCCCCGAGCCAGTCCTATAGCCCCTGGAAAGCACCATAGCACATATTAGGCTTGGAATTTTCCTATCCAGAGCTTCTCCTCCTTTGTTTCCTATCTTGTATAATGCCAGCGTCACTCATCCGAATCCTTTGAGTCATTACAGACATTTTAAAAGTCTCTTAATTTCAACATATATATTAGCTTATCAAACACTGCCTGTGAGAGACACCCTGATTCTTGCTAGTGGAAAAATTGAGTTTTCAGTTTTGCATACCCTGAAAGGTTTGGTTTATAGTGGCAGGTGATATATAAATTAGCCCTGGGTATAGAAGACACACATCAGTGAAAGCAGTAAAAGTTTCCAAATAATTTGCTTCCTTAGCTTTTCATGACTTGTTTTACTGTGTCTTTATTTCTTTTAGAAACAGCTTATTTTTTCACAGTGCATACTCTAATAATGCCATAATAGAGATGGAGAACATTTCTACAGTGACAAGGGTTTCCATGATGGACCCCACATCTTAGTGGCCTTCACAGAAAATAGGAATAATTAAGAATTCAGAGGGAGTTTACCATCAAATTATAAATTTGGCAGTTTTAATTTTGGAATTAAAACAGCCAGACTGTGTTCATTTAAAACGTTTTGTATTGGCATAACAGATGTTTTCCCCTGGGAACATTTTTAGCAATTGAAATATATAGATACATAAAGTATGGAGAGGTATATTTCAGTTTCAGTATCTGTGGCATTGTTGTTTTTATGTCACTATCCAGAGAAAATTTGAAATTGGTCATATTAGTAGATATCTTAACAAATTCCTGTTATACAGAGTCTGAATCAAAAGAAAACAAAAAAAAAAAAAAAAAAAAAAAAAAAAAAAAAAAAAAAAAAAAAAAAAAAAAAAAAAAAAAAAAAAAAAAAAAAAAAAAAAAAAAAAAAAAAAAAAACCTCAGAGATACCAAGGCAGATGGTTGTCTTTATCTAAAAACATCTAAAAGAGGAAGAGTCTACAGCTTCATTACCAACTCAGACTAGGACCCACAAAGTGCATTTGTAATTTCCAAAGACAGAAAAAATTATAAAGCTTTTGATGTTGCTTGAGAGATCAAAGGAAAAGGTTAATGTTTTGGCAAACAAGGACATTTATCATCCTTCATTTTATTTTGACTTGGAATTTTCCAGTTGATGTAGGTAGTATATTACCTAGAATTCAGCCAAGAAAACATGACTCAACCAAGTATTCCAAGTATGGAGGATTTAATTGGTTGATGCTGTTTCCAGTAAATAATGGCTTCTACCAACACCCTACATTCCAGCTCACACAGCAAAGGCTCCCCACTGGCATCTGTGACTCAGAACCAGGAAAGAAAAGGAATTCTTTGGGTGCTGTGCCTGGCTTCCTCAGTCAACCATGCAGGTGGCTGTAGAAGGAGATACAGTAATACGAAAAGCATATGAGGTTCTTTTAGTGATAAAAGTGACATTTATTAGCACATTTTGGGTGAAAATCTTTAAAATATTTTTATTAGATTTTATCAGCAAAGGGGCAAGTATACCACCAAAGGGGAGTGGTCCATGAGGTTGGCAGATCTGGGTTTATTTGCCAGCACATCTGAGCGTGGTCATCTCGACTAAGGCATTCTACAGTTGGGGGCTTTTGTTTTTCCATCCATGGAAAGGTGGATAATGATGTCCATTTTGCAGTCTTGCTTTGAAAAGTAAATGAAACAGCCTGTGTGAAGCACCTACTTGGTATCGCAGTGCCTGACATATAATAAGCTGGCAGTAAACGTTCACTCTGTGAGAAATTGAAACTGGGGACTGACATTAAGGGCAATAGCAGGCTGCTTATTTCTATTCCTTGACCAAATTACATTGTTGCTGTTACATTTGTAATGGTTTGGCTTTTTCCCCTTGTAGCCCATTACTTACAACTTTCAGCATCAGCATGCTGCTCTTCTCTCTTAGTGTGTTTCTTGAACAATTTTCTCTTCCAGAAATAGCAGTACAAGGAAGCAGCCTGGTTTGAAAACCCTGCCAATAATGGGCTACATCTCCCTGAACAATTATACCACTTCCTCAAAGCCTCCATTTCCTGAGGCACAAAATGACGTGCTGGAAGGGTGAGGAGAGGAAAAGGGATACCTTAGATTGTTTGACTGATTTGCTTTAATTTCTTTATCCAACATTTCTTTGCCTGTTTAAGTCACTGTGTTAGGTGCTATGAGGGTGATTTAGAAAGTTGTACATAAAAATGTAGCCCTTGACACTCAGGGCAATATAATCTAACAAACTAAAAAATATCAATAAGAGACACATAAAATGTAGCAGAATTCAGTTTCTGGCCTAAAATTATAAGGATTTTTATTGTAGTAGTAAATCTGGTAAGCATGTTAGAAGCTCCATGGTGAAGAAGGTAAGAAATGTCTGTTTAAAAAAAAATCCAGTTGTTCTTTAAGGTATTGTTTGTTTTTCACTGGGAAGCAGAGTCATGTTGAGAAACATAAATGATTTGTTGGGTTTGGTAGTCATCCTGTTGTTAAACTTGGCATGCATTTTGTGAACACCTGCGCTGGAGTAGGCCCTGTGCTTGGAAGTGGGTAGAAAGACAAACTATTTTAACTGCCCTCAAGGATTTTCCATGTTAGCTGTTTGAATGCAACTTTTACATATTTAATATATACTGGTTACCAGAATAGATGCTGGTGGAGTTGGAAATCCATCAGTCCTTGTCTTCGCAATTGTGTAAGATTTAACTCGTTGTGCTTTTCTCTAATGTTTTGCCTAGCACTGCTCATGTCTTATACTTCTGGTTATTTGATTTAAGAATATGGGTGGTGTTGCCTTTTCTAATGTTCCACCAAATTAAATTTACAGAGTGTAATTTTGTGTACTAGATACACTAGTCATCATCAGCAAAATGTTAATTAAGGAAGCAATTTAGAAAGCAGGGCTGGTCTTGATTTAAATGTAGTTTTAACTGTGAAAACTTATGACCTACATATATAATTGAAATTAAGTTGCACTGAGAAAAGGAGGTAAGCTGGATATTGTTCATGTGGTGCTGAATGAATCAATGAAGTTGCTGCCAGATCAATGTTTCAGAATGTGGATTAAAAAGAAAAAAAATAGCCCTGAAAGAATCAAACTACCATGTTACTATAGCAGCAGTAATTGTATCTGTTGGTGCTTTCCCTCAATCTTGACACATTTCATATTTAGACACATCTTTCAGTCAAAGAATTGTGGCCATAAACACATTCATATGGGGATTGTCAGTAAGCAGAGGGAAAAACTAGTTAAAGAGCAAAAAAAAAAATTATTCTCCTTTGTCTTTAACATTTCATACCCCAAGATGTTGTTCTTGGTTTTTCAAATCCTGCTGCAAAACAAGATTTTATTAATTATGTACCAGCCTGTTACTCATTACTGTTCTGTGCAAGCTTTGCTGGCACCATTTCATTTGCAAGAGCACAGGGCAATAGCTGTTGCAGATGATCTGTAACATCATTGTATATGGCTCAGACCCTGCCTTCTAATTAGGACAGGAGTTTTCAATTTAGATGTCTCGTATTAGAATAGGTTTTCTTTACTACATTAAGCTGTCCTAGTAACAGATTATCATAGTATATACCATCAACCATTCCTCCTGCATTATCTCCAAGTGACACTGGAGGTTTTATTTTTAAGATCTACAGAGATTTATAATAGAGTACAGGGACTTTTGGAACTGGAGAAAACCTCCAGTATCTAATGTATAAAAATACTGTGTCTAGCTTGATCATTTTATAGAAACGGAAAGTGAGGGTGGCAGATGATGAAGTACAATGACATCACTTACTTTCTTGATGAAAATCCTTTGCAGGCTTTCCATCATTTTTAGCCCAAATCCCCAACATTTGGCCCAGCTGTCATTGTGTGCATCCACTTTGCTTCTCATATCCCAACACTCCTTCCTGACGCATCCCACCAACAGCCTTTAAAACACCGCTTAGTGCAGTGCATTCCTGTCCGCAGTAATCTCATTTTCCCTTTTCCATGTGGAATTTTCTTCTCATTTTTACCTAATTTCTAGCCAGAGCTCAGACGATAACTCCCTTCAGTAGTAGAATTTTATGACTGGCCTGTAGAATTAATTGAAATATGTGATATTTTAACCAGAAATAGTTTTTTTTTTTTAAATCCCACTATATCAATGCACAGTGTGATGATATATAGTGGAATTATCCTGGATTGGATAAAGGATTCGAGTCCAATGTCCTAGATGTGTTTGTCACATTATTCTTATCATTTTCTGTTGCGATTTTTAGAACTGGAGATTTGTCCTTAGCGTCTTCATATCTGGCACTTAGGAAAAGAGAAAAAGCTAAAAGCTGGCATTTTCTGAATATGCTACATGTCAAACGCCTAAGTCTTTTGCATGCACTAACTTACTTAATTTTCATTATGACCTGTGAGTCAAGAGGTATCACGACATCTGCTGCACAGGTGAGGCACTAGAATGAACTGTGATTCATTTGTCAAAGCCACTTAGCAAGTGGCAGAATCATCACCTGAAAAGTAGGACCCCAAGGCCCTTGCTTCCAACTGTGTAATCATTCATTGTCCATTATGGAAGGTAGAGTCTCAGGAATATTTGTTGAATGAGTAACAATATAATGAGACAGTGCCATGTATTCAGTAGCAAAGTTAGAAAACCCTTGAGTCTCTGCATTCTCAGGGAGGTGTGATGCCTTTGACACTGGCCTGCTTTGGCTCTGTGAGTCAGAGACGCAGTAGAGAATGTACCCTGGGGTGAGAGTTTGGTTTCTGTAAACCAAATTCTGGTTAAACGCTTCTGTAAACAGGTCATGTGACTTTAGGTAGGTAAGATTACTTATCTTGGGCTCAGTTTTGCATGTTTGAAATGAAGGGATCGGACTCAAGGAAGTGTAGGAGCCAGCCTATGAGCTTGTACCTGACCATGGGGCATTGATGGTGAAACAAAGAGACACAGAATATGGCAAAATGTGGAGGGCCAAGGTGTGCTTACCTCCATACAACAAAGAGTCCTGAATGATTGGCACACTTTGGCTATTCACTCAGACACGGGGATGAGATATTGGAGTTACACAGGATTCGTCTGTCTTGCACCATTGGTTGGAGAAACGGCAGGATCTCAGGTGTTCTTCCTTTTCCCTAGCGTGACAACACCCCTGCACACTGCCCTTCTCCTTACAGAGGAGGCCAATTAGTCCTTAATTTTCCTAGCTGGTCTCCCACAAGGAAACTATCAATTGTAGTTTTCTAATTCCTGCACACAATGCAGGAATGTTTACCTTCAAAATGTCATTGAAGTAGATATTTTAGATGATCTTACCAAGCACTTAAAAATTAGTCTATATGCTTTATTTTACAACCTTAGATGATAGTAGTTACCTCATGAATAAGGTAAATCTGCTCTATTGGTCCCTATCTATCCTTGGGGATGAAATTGAGCGGATAATTCACAGACCCTCTGTGAAATCAAGATAAAAATAGTATCCTCCACAGAGGGTTCCTGGGAGGATAAAATGAGGTAATGCCTATGTTACTGGTTCAGTTGTGTCTGAAAATTTCTATATTCATACCTTAGTCTCTAGTGTTACAGAATGTTATATTATTTGAAGATGGAATCTTTACAGAAATAATCAAAGTAAAACAAGATTTTTTGGGTGCTTCCTAATCCCTATGACTGATGTTGTAAGATAAATGGAAAATTTCAACATAGAGATCTTCACAAGAGTAAGGTGATAGTGAAAAACACAGGAAAGATCCTATCTCTAAGCCAAGGAAAAAGGCCTAGAAGTAACCCAATGTCACAGCCCACAGAAGGAACCAGCTGTACTCATAAGTTGACTTTGAACTTCCAGTCTCCACAAATGGGCACCAATGATTTTCTGTTGTTTAAGCTGCCCATTGATGGCTTGGTACTTACTTACTGCAGTCCTGAGGAACTAATGTAGCATAGAAAGCTTGCCTCCCCAAACTAAGTGCTTCAGAAATGTTGATATATTAATCATATATGAATTCTTTTTTGTTGAGGAAATATAGTGGTTTGTAGAGTTGTTATTGTTTTTCTCTTAGGTGCCACAAAAATAACTAGAGTTTGATTCCATATCAATTTTAGAGGTATCACGTCCATGTTATAGAAAGAGAAACCCAGTCAGTGAGAAATCAAGAGTTTTTCCTCAGGTTTCTTATGTAATTATATTAACTAAGGCTTTTCCTAGACGAAGTGAAGAGTTCAATTTCACTTTAATGCTAGACATTTCCCATGGATACAGCTTAGAAGATGAAATGCTCTGGGGCTTGCCCTGAAACTTGCCACATTTTATGGGGGATGAAGACATTGTGAACGCAGTGCTACCACTATTGGTTACATATCCCAAATTCATTACCCATTCTACTTCAGGTCGCAGAACACCCACTTGGCCCATGTGCCAATTTACCAGTTTGCTCAGTTTTGGCTGATGAATTGTGGTGGATGCAAGATAGTCTGGGTGGTGTTGTTCTCCTTTGCCAGGGACTGGTCAAAGCATGAGCATGTAATGCAGTTTTTGGCTAATAAGATACAAAAGAAAGTCTGAGGTAGTGTTCTGAAGCTAGTTTCTATCTAGATAAAAAGAAGGCCCTGTTGCCTCCACTCCTACCTGAGGATCCAATGAAGCCATGATGTTTGGAGCCATGGAGGCCATTTTGCAGCTGTCAGGAGAAACATCACAGGTAAAATGAGAGCGACAGTAGGGAAAGATACTGGGCCCATTGTGACCTTGTTAATTAACTCCATGTGGCCTGGAATGGTCTGAGTTTCTAAACATATGAGGTAATTAGATGTCATTATTCTTTTAAACTATTCTTAGGCATTCTGATTTTGCCATCCTAACTTATACAACCAATAGCAGTATACAACAAAATAAAGAGAATATAAAAATGAAATGTTCAAGGGAAGCATCAAGAAGCTAGTAGTGAAGTCAAAGTGGGGATTGTCACTGAACTTGATTTTGAGGGATTAAAAGGAGATTTCTGGGTGAAAAGGATAATGAAGTAACTCCAGGCAGTTGGGACCTTCTGTGTAAAGAGCAGACATGACCAGGGCCCTTGGCTGCTAGACAAATGGCCAGGAAAACAATTTTCTGGTGTTGAAAGGTAAAGTGCAGGGGGTAGGGGAAGCATCAGAGATGAAGCTAAACACATGGTGTGGTCACATCATAAGGATTTATTCGATATGCCAGGAAACTGAACTGGATTCTGTGCATGAGAAGGAGCAGAGTTTTACTTGCTTTTTTCATCACCAAGACATGATACCTAACACCCACAACACAGAAGGCAAAGTTCATTTTGACTCACAGATCATAGAAGTTTAAGTCTGTGGTTGGCTGGGTACGAGGTAGAGGGGCATGGCTCATGGTACAGTAGAGTGGAAGTGGAGAGAGAGAAAGAGAGAGAGAGAGACAGAGACAAACAGAGAGAGACAGAGACAGAGAGAGGAACAGAGACAGAGAGATAGAGAGAGACAGAGAGAGAGACAGAGGCAGAGAGTGAGAGAGAGAGAGAGAGAGAGAGAGAGAGAGAGAGAGAATACATCCCCAGTTCCTCACTTCCTCCAACCAATCCATTGGTGAGTATCACAGCCTCATAATCCAACCCCCTCCCTGACACCACACCCATGAATGCATGAGGGTTTGGGACCACATCTAGGCATCAACCACAGCAAGCACTTAGTTTTAAACTGGAGAGAAAAAGCGGTTAGAGATGATAGAAGCTTCAACTAAGCAATAGTGAGGAGTCAGTAAGTAGTGCCTGGAAGAACGGGATACTGCTGAGTCTAAATCTGAAGACCTAAGAAGCAGCAGCTCCACACTGAATCTGAGAACAAAGGTGGGATGTCCTAGATCAAGGATTTCATGTCACAGAGAATGCATTTGTTCTTTTAAAATTCTTTTAATTAATTAATTAATTTGTTTATTCATTCTTTTATTTTAGTAAGGGTCTATAGGGTCTACAAGGGTCTCACTATGCAGATCGGACTTGTAGTGATCTGCCTGTGTTCAGCCTCCCAAGTGGATTACAGGTGCATGCTACCACCATGCCCCAGTCTCAATTACGATCTCAGCGCACCCTCAGGTGTTGAGGGGTATGGCACTCTGGGGACTGAACCCTGGTCTGTGTCTGCCTAAGCAGTTGCTTTAATCCACTGAACTGTTTGACCAGCCCTCATTTGTTCTTACTCATCCTTCTACACAGGACTTCAGGAAATGGCTGTGGCCTACCTACTAGGTTATCTCACCCAGAAAAGCCCCGCAGTCCCACACAGAATGAGTGGAATGTTTGACCATGTATCTTTTCACTCCATAGCCCAGTCTAGTTAACAGAAACTGAGCCATGAGACTTTTGTCTGTGTATGGCACACCCCCTTAGAGCATCAAGAACTACAGCCATGAATAAGGTAGACAAATTCCTCCACACTTCTGGACCTTATCTTTAAATGAAGAGAGACACATAGTAAAACATAGTGAGGAGCAGGATTTCTTCTTGACTTTGACCAGTGGGTTATATGGTGACACTATTGTCATCTGAGACAAACAAGAGGAAGATCAGACTCAGGTCCTAACCAGCTATCCACCTCTGCTTCCTCCCTCCTCTCTCCTCTGTTGCCATCCTCTTCCATGTTCTTCAGAGCCTGCCAAGCTCCATTTTTATCCTTCAAGCTTATCACTACTGAGAGATAAGATTCACTTTTTCATTCAGTTTTTCTCAGATATACATTACTTTTAATTAAAAAAAAAAAAAAAAAAAAAACAGCCTCTGTGATATTCCAGCATCCTTGAGGCATTTTCTGTGTCACAGTTACAAAGAGAAAGTGCAAACTAAAGAGCACCTCTAAGATCATGGGAAGCTGGAATGATCTGGGGTGGTGCAAGAGTATTTGACTCCTGTTAATTTTAACTTTGAAACATCTTTCTTAGTACATGCTTGCCATAAATAATGATCATACTCATTCTGTGAGGTTGGCACGTGTATGTGACACATCTTAATTCTCTTGAACTTTCTTTTGAAGGATGAATAAGAAGGATTTTAGAGCATGAATGGGAGGAGGGAAGATTTTGTAGCACAGTGGTTTACAACCTTGTTTGTACGTTGGAATCACTCCAGGAGGCTGTAGGAAATATGAATATGTGTGCCGTTATCTCTAGAGATTTCAAATAACTGTGTCTAGGGTGAAACTGGCATCAAAAAGTATGCAGCTATCTCCAGAGTTTCTAATTAACAGCTCTAATTAGGAAGCATTATTGCCAGTTAGGTGTGATCTCCTAAACAAAGATGCCAGGTAAACACAAACACAAGGAGTGTCTGTGCGTGCTGATACCAGCCCCCTGAGGGGCAAGTGTGTACACCCTTGTGTGTGTGTGTGTACACGTATGTGTCAACACATGCCTCCATCAAAACAGAAGACAAGTAGGAATCAGACTGTGAATGCCTTGAGGGCCAAGGTTAGAGCATTGGAAAGCGACTGAAGGATTTTTGAACAAGGAAGGGCATAAGCGAGGTATGTTTTTCAAAGAGATATAACATCATTTAGAAATTAATTGGCTTTCAATAGAGTGTTGGCAGAATTAATAATGTTGGCAAACAGAGCACTAGATCAGTGTATGGTAGAGTTTTAAAATGTGCAGACAGATCACATGGGGACCGTGCTGAGGCACAAATTCTGATTCTGTGGTTTGTGGCCGAGACCTGAGACTCTGCTTCTCTAGCAAGCTTCCCGTGACACTCTTGCTGCTGACCCAGGCAACTGTTGCCCTGGCAGAGCACCAGGGCTCATACCCAGGGAGTGTTGTACTTGGGGATCTTGAGCCACAGAAACAAGAGCCAAAAGAAAGAGTATCCACAATACTTCATTATTATTTTCCAGAACATTTTGTAAGCTTAGACCAGGGACTGTGTCTCATTTGTTTTTTCTAGTCCACTAGTCTCCAGCAGTACTTTGTGTCAAGGAAGGGGAACTCAATATATATTTACTTAATGGATGAATTTTTCCTTACAATCCACACTATCAGGTTACTGGATTCTAGCTGCTCTAGTGCAGCTACATGCTCTCGTGTTCTTTTGCCTTGTTCCTCTGGAAAAGAATCTGCTCTAATTTTCCCTGTGTTGTCTCTGTCTATGATCTTTTCTGGTTAGTTTTAAATGTCTTCGATTAGGGAGTTCCTTAAGCAGTTGTAGAATTCTGGCAACTTCAGTATTTCTTTTTTTAGACTCTGTATAACTTCATTTTTTTTTTTTTTATTGAATTTTGCAACACACAGTCACTCATTTATAAAAGAGCTAATCAAGTGTGTATGTCTGGCACTGTGTACACACTTATATAAATATATATTCTGCTTGAACTGCATAGATTTTAGTTTTTAGGAAAAAGATCTAATATTTCTCAGTTTGACATGTCTAGATGAAATGCATTTCAAATATTTTGTACTAACTTCTATACCTTAATATACAGCAATCTATCTCTCATTATGGTAAATGCTTTTAAAAAAATATCCTGTACAAAATCCACAGACGACTCCCTGGCATACAAAATGGGTTCATCTCCATAAAAATGCAAATGAACTGTGTGCAAATGTAGGCCTTGAGCATTTGTATAGAAAATAAAAAAAGGTTTCTAACTGAGCCCGGAGGAGCTCTACTTACAATGAGCTGATCAGCGGCCATAGTAACAGTGCTGGATGTATGGCAGAGTCTTTCTCCGAAGATGCTTCTGGAGTAGTTAAGAAGAAATTCAAAAGTTTTTAATCAAAAAGTAGTGTGCTTGAAAAGAATTAAAGAACTGGTAGGCCTCTGCAGAGCAGAGAAGCCCCACATTCTTTTGGTCTTGGATTGTATGGGCATTGTCTCTTGACTGAATGAGGGGAAAAATTGTGCAGTAATTGGATCAAACTCTGAGCTGTTCAGGGAACAAAGAGAAGTAATTATTTAAGCAGTGGCAAGCAAGAGCTCCTATGCCTTGGGCTCTCTTTTATCAGGGCTATCTGGAACTGTGTGCATTTGGGTTCGAAAACCTGGTTACGACAGTCACGATGACAAGGGGCTGGCAGAGGGAAGTTGTAGTCCTTTCTTTTCTGCAGCAGAAGAGTATAAGGTTTATGACAGGTGTCTATTCTTGTTGTAAGAGCCTCATGCGAGTGGTCTGTATGTTATTGTATTCGCCTTCCTTTTAAAGTGTTTAGTGAGTGAAAAGCAACCAGATGTATTCTGGTGAAACCACTACTCACACTTTTCATTGTGTTTCTAAGACAATTTTGTCATTTAGCAGATCATTTTTTTTTTCCTGATGTCTAATTATTGCGGTAGCTTATTCTGCTTTAGATCTTGCCGACAATTTACCAGGGCTCAGCAATCCAGAAGGCAGCCTAGGCTTTAGGGCTTATCTTTTGTATATGGTTTAGTTCATTTTCCCTTGCTGGGGAGTGGAGTGATCTTTTTTTCTTGAGATTCTTTAGGACTGTCTCTCTCTCCATTTCTCTTTTTTACTGTTTTCTTTCTACAACTCTACTTAGTAATTTTCCACTTTTCCTGTTGTTTCCAAACTGTGTACCCACCTATATCGTTTAAAAATGATTCTTGAGTATAAAAACAAAAAGTCCATAGACCTACTGTACATGGAATTTTACTGTGTACAGCAGTTTCCTTGAATGTTTCTGATGCAATACAGTTTGAAAGCTGGACAGTTTCTGTGCTAACACATGCTCTGAAGTCAGAACCACTCTGACAGTAGGAACTGACCACTTCTCAGAGTTTTCTTCTTTAACTCTTTCTTTTCTCTGTCAGCTTTCCTCTTGAGTAGAATGGCATGCTGGAAGAGGAGTTGAGAAAAAAAATCTGTGGGACACACTTGTTCTGTCCCCTCTCTAGGGATGAATTCTGGGAGGACATGATCCTGATTGGGAAGTGATAGAAATACTCTACGTCCCAAGCTCCATGCCAACTGAAGAGGGGAAACAATAGGACTGAAAGGGCCACTTGGAAAGGATGAGGGAAGATGCACAACTTGAAAGGATCCTGGAATATGAAAGCAGGCAGGCCTTTGCTGAGCATTGGACAGACCCTAAATTTCCAGTTGATACAGAGGCAGGAGTGTGGCCAGAGAAGTGGGCAGCAATACATGTGTGTAAAAAAATCCCTCTGAGGGAGCTGACTGCAGAAAGGCAAAGTACAGCAGACAATAACAGGGAAGTAGGAAGAACACTGAGGAAACTGTGACTTAGAGCCAATAAGGAGAGGTAATGGAGACCATGGTCAGACAGGCCTTAAAATTCCACATGAAAAGCAGTGGTCTGCAGGTGCCAGTGGCACTCATGGCCCTAATTGGTAGGAGAGCTGAAGTGACCAGCTGGCAGATCTGACCCCAGCTCACCCCAAGGCACCTGTTTCTAGTCAGTCAACATTCCCTTATTCTCTATTTGTAAAAATACAATTTAATTTTAATTGGTATCTACTAATTATTTCTGGGGTATAGTGTGGCATTTTGTTGTATGTATACAACAGGCAATGATCCAGTCTGGGTAACTGGCATATCTGTCACTTCATATATATTTCATCTGCTTATGTTGGGAACACAAAACATCTTTTACCAGCTATTCTGAAACATTCATTTATCCTTTTGTGAGATATCATTTAAAGTTATTCCTCCCAGCCAGTTGTACTACGTACTTTTTGTCCTCATATCTCCCTTCCCCTTTTTCTTCTAGAAACATTTTTGTTGTATATATTTAAGGTGTTCATTGTGTTTTGACATACTTGTCTCAATATGCCTACACATAAAAATTATTGCTG
This sequence comes from Ctenomys sociabilis, assembly GCA_004027165.1. Lineage (NCBI taxonomy): Eukaryota > Metazoa > Chordata > Mammalia > Rodentia > Ctenomyidae > Ctenomys > Ctenomys sociabilis. The sequence goes on from PVKA01026790.1 coordinate 26,671, forward strand.
TGTTCAAGTGAATAAGCATAGTGATCATTTATGTGGTTACTTGTCTGTAGTAAGGATATCTAAAATCCTTCTTGGTAAATTACTAAGGTACAATTAACATTCTCAACAATAGTCCTTTTGTTGTCCCTTGTATCCATGGACTTGTTCAGCCTATTTAACTTGGTGCATTTGATGTACATCTTCCCGTTCCCTTGGCTTGGACAGTGCCATTTTACTGTTTCTTTATGGTTGACTTTTAAAAAGATTCCACATACAGTACTTTTCCTTCTGTGTCTGGCTTATATCACTTGGTATAAGGTCCCTTAGCTTCATCCATGTTGTCCCATAGGGCAGGATCTCCTTCCTAAGGCTGAATGGGTACATCTCTGTTCTCGTCCTGAATGTTCTAGTTCTCTCCCATACAGTAGCCAAGAATCCATCTCCTTATCTGGATTGTCCAAGCAACATCCTCTGCATTTATCCACTAATATGAGAGCATTATTTTTCTGCTTTCATCTTGAAATACTGATTTTTGCCTGATCCAGTATATGGTATATTCAAATCAAATATTCCAAAACTATTTATATATATATATATATTTAGGAGAAACACAATAGCATCTACCATCACAAAACCTCCTTATAAATTGGGTGAAAGCCAAAGGTAACATTTTATTTTTTAATATTTAAAGTTTTATTTTAGAGAGAGAGAAAATGATACAGAATTAACTATGGTTCTTATATTACATATTGTTATCTTCGAGGTAGTTGTTCAGATTATCTGAAACAATATGCAAAATTGACGAAATAATATGAGCACTAACTGTTCCTTTCAATCAACCAATAGAAGTTGGCAGCACAATTATTTTAGCTCTCCTGTGTTTATATACATATTTTTGTCTTTCTTTTCATTTTTCTCCAATCCCAGTTATTCTTCCCTTTTGAATAATTTTTTTCCCTCACATTATATCTATTATACTTTTTGGATTTTATTTATTCTTTCAGATTTTTATACTTTGAAGACCATGTGATGCTTATGCATGTGAATCTGTTTTATTTCACTTATGAATATGGTCTCAAGTTGTATCTATTTTATATATAAAAATCTTGAGTTTATCTCTCTTCATAGATGAGTAATACTCCATTATATAAAAATACCACATCTTTTTTTTTTTTTTTATCCATTTCTTTGTTGATGGACGTTAGGGTTGTTTCCAAGATTTAGCTATTACAAGTTGTGCTGCTATAAACATGGGTGTACATATAGCACTGTGGTATGAGGTTTTCACTTCTGTTTGGACAATATCCAGAAGGGGAATAGATGGTTTGAAGGAAACCTTTAAACTTAGAGTTTTGAGGAAACTCCATACTGATTTCCACAGTGATTGTTACTATTGCAATCAATCTATATTCTCACTAAGAACAGAGAAGGGTTCCTTTTCTCCCACAGCCCCTCCAGCATTTGATATTGGTTATTCTTGATGATGGCCATTATTTCTAGGGTAAGATGGAATATCACTGTTTACTTCACATTTCTCGGTCTTTGAATGACCAATGTTGCTGAACATTTTTTTTTTTTTACTTTATTTACCATTTGTCTTTATCTGAGAAGTGTATATTCACCTCAGATTTCCCCTTAGATTGTGTCTTTAAATTTTGTGAACCTGAATTTAAAAAAAAAATTTTTTTTGTATGTTCTAGATAGAAATCCTTTGTCTGAGGGACAGTTGGCTATTTTTTCCCCCAGTTTGTAGGCTCGTTTTTTCACTCTGCTAGATTTTTTTTTTTTTTTTTTTTGATGTGTAAATCTTTTCAAAAAGATGAGATCCCAGTTGTTGGTTCTTTGAAATATTTCCTATGATGTTTGGTTTTGTTCATGAATTCTGCCTATGCCTTTATTTTCAAGATTTCTACCTGTTTTTTTCCAGTAGGTTTAGTGTTTCTGTTTTAATGCTTATATCTTTAATGCATTTTGACTTCAATTTAGTGCATAGTGGTAGGCATGGGTCTAGTTTTAGGTTTTGGTGTGTGTAAAGCAAATTTTTCAGAATAATTTAGTGAAGAAGCTATCTTTCTTCCATTGAACAAGTTCAGCCCCTTTGTCAACAATAAGATGGCTGAGTGTATTTGGGGTTATATCTGCATTTTATAATCTATTCTCTTGATCCTTAGGTCTGTTTTTTGTCAGCTCCATGTTGATTTTGTCACAGTAGCTTTGTAGTATAATTTCAAGTCATGGATTATAATGCCTCTTGCCTTTATTGGCCAGGATTGCCTTTGCTATTTTAGGTCTCTTCCGGTTCCAGGTGAATTTTAGGCATGTTTTCTCTGGATCTGTGAGGTATACTAATGGTGTTTTAGTCAGAATTTTTGTATTAAATCTGTATAACCTTTTTGGGCACATGATCATTTTCATTTTGCTTTTATTTATTTATTGTTTTGCAGAAGCAGGGATTGAACTCAGGTCCTTGTGCTTGCCAGGCAAGTGCTTATTTTACTGAGCTATCTCCCTGCCCCTTACCCCCATGACCATTTTCACAAAGCTGTTTCTTCTTGTCTATAAACAAGGGCTATCTTTCCATTTTATGAAATCTTGGATCTATTTTTTGGAGTATTATAATTTTCACTGTATACATCTGTTATTTCCTTTGTTAGGTTGATTCCTAAATATTTCTCTTTTTTTGAATGTTATTATGAAGATATGGTTTCCCTAATTTCTATCTCAATGAGTTTGTTATTTGTGTAGAGGAATGTTATTGATTTTTGAGTGTTGGTTTTGTATCCTGCTACACTACTGCATTTAGTTACTAATTCTAGGAGTCTTTCATTGAAGTATTTGGGGTCTTCCATGTAGAGTATTATATCAGGAAGATAACATATAAAAGAGAAATGAACGTATCTGTTTATTTCTTCTAATTAGTGATTCAAAGGAAAAATAAATTGAAATCTACTAGTAATTATATGTCTCTGAGAAAGAGAAAATTGCCCTTTCTTATTAGAACACTTTGAAGCTTAGCAATTCATTTATGAGTCAGTCCTTTCATTTAGTCTTGAGGTTTCTTACTTTTGAAAGAGGAAGACAATACATATTCCATCTGTGTCTGATTCTTCCTATATCCCTTATCCTAGCATGGACATGTTGAGTGAGGCATGCAGTATAAGGCCATTGTTTATGTTTCCTATTTACTTTCAGTGATTATCTGTTATTCAGCTAAAACCCTTAATGTGAATGCTGTACCTTATAAAGCCTGATTGAAGAAGACTGGAACAGAGGTCAACTTTCTTTTAGAATGTGGATGGGAGGGGAAGAACTGGATCAGTTTTGGCAAACTTTGGCATTTTGTAATTATACTGAGTTATTTACTTGAGAGGTATGAATCCTGTAAGAATTTGCTTCCCTTAATGATAAGTTTCAAGCTCTTTTCTTTTACTGAATCGTTTTATAGACCAGTAATGAATAATGACTTGCTTTTTATTTTTTACACTGAACAGTTTGGCTTTTGTGTGCATGTTATCCTTGAAAATTAATATAGACCTCAACAACATTCTAAATTATTAGTGCTAAGTAAAGTTGATTTCAGGCCAGCTAAGGAAAATACAGGACCTTGAGATACTTGTATCATCAACCTACTAATTAAATGGCCAAGAAAAAATTACTTTAAAATAACAGGGATTAGAGGTAAGGAAATTACAGATATGAAAGAAAGGCTTCATATTCCTCCAAAGACAGATGTGAAGTGTGTTTATTTTCTAAACTATTGGGAGAAAATATTTAAACAGGAGGGATTTAAAGACATGTGTCCATATGTTTGTTTTCTATCATAGGAAAGGGACAACACTGATATTTATAGGAATGATCTTCACTTGGATGTTACTAAGGAGAAAAAAGAATCCTGTACAAAGTTTTTTTTTTTTTTTTGTATTTTGGGGAAGGGTCTACAGGATGCTCAGGGTCTCACTACTAGGTCAGACTCATAGTGATCCACCTTATTGCAGCCTCCCAAGAGCTGGGATTACAGGGCATGCCACCATGCCCAGTCTCAATTGCTGTTTCAGTGCATCCTGGGGGCATGGCTGGCACAGAAGGCCTGGGGATCAAGCCCCTCGCCCCTGTGCTGGCTTGCAGGCACTTTCATGTGCTGAGCTATTTGGCTGACCCAAGCCATTTGGCTGGCACCCTTGTACAAAGCTTTATTAAGTGAAGGGTAAGTGTGAGGGACAGATAATGTTCATGTTGAACATCTCAGCTATGATTTTGGTCCAGATGTTTTATTTCTTATGATGCCCCTATTTAATTAGTAGCAGATTCAGTATAGTCACAGATGTAAGTCAGTGAAACAATGATGGTGAAACCATTACACTGTATAATTGTTTTAGCTGTTCAAGTTATTTTTTTCTCCTTCTCTAATGGCCTATCATGCATTCTCATCACAGATAAAATTCTTGCCTCTGGGAGAAGCAGTGGCATATTTTCTTTGATGATGGTTACCTTTGAGATTATTTGTCTTAAATTATTTTGGGCCTTCTGGATGCTCTGCTTAAGCTTGAAGTTGATAAATAAAATAAAATGGCAAATTGGGACATAAATCACTTTTGAAAGGTAAGGGGACCAAGAGATGAAAGGAGGGGAGAGGGTAGGGAGAGGCTAATACAAGATGATAGAGATGCGTTATGTACA
>PVKA01026791.1:0-31302 GCA_004027165.1 Ctenomys sociabilis
TTTCTTTCTTTCTTTCTTTCTTTCTTTCTTTCTTTCTTTCTTTCTTTCTTTCTTTCTTTCTCTTTCTCTCTTTCTTCCTTCCTTTCTTTCTTTCCTTTGTACTTTTAGGGAAGGGTCTACAGGATCTCACTACTAGATCAGACTCACAGTGATCCACCTGTTTACAGTCTCCCATGAGCTGGGGTTACAGGTGCATGCCACTATGCCCAGTCTCAATTGTCATCTCAGCATGCTGCAGGGGTGGGGCCGGCATGGAAGGCCCAGGGAGAACTGTGATTTTTCTGACAGGTATTTTCGTGTTATATCTTAAGTCAAAAGTGTGAGACAAACCCACTAACAGTGACAACAGCTGCTTGTCCCTGGAATGGCCAGCCACAGCCACTGCCAAGGAACTCCAAGCACCAGTGTCACTATCTTGGACAAAGGAGGAAGCTCAAAGTCCAGTCCTCAAGAAGGCCCCCACCAGGACACTGAAAGCCTGGAATGCCATGTGCTAGCTGACTTTGCCGACTGTGTCAGTCAGCTTTTTGTCACAGAGACAAAATACCCGAGCAGCTAACAGGAGGAAAGCTTTATTTGGCTCCTGGTTTCCAAAGTTTGAATCCAGGGTTGGCTGCTCTAAGGCAGAAGCAGTGTGCAGAAAGGTACAAGGAAGGAAAGGGAGCTCCTCTCCCAGCAAGCGGGAGGCAGAGAGCCACCGGCTATGAGGGGTGAGGTCAGAGCCGCAGGACCTGAGCCCTTCACAAAGGACACAGAGTGAGTACCCTACTGCAGTGTCAGGCCCCCTGCGGCTCCCAGGGAGATGGAGTTCTGTCAACTACCCCCAGAAAAGGCACTTGACCGAGGGCTCATACGTCTCAATATTACTTCTAATTGGAAGTTGATGAGGTTTAAGCAGGATTGAAAGGGTGAAGAAAGTGGTATCAAAGACTATTAGGTCTACATAGTCCATTTCCTGGAAATCTGTCCATGCATGCATCCATCAATCCATCTATCGATAGATACCCATCCGACTTTCCACCCACACACTTATCCATCCATCTGTCCCTTCATCCATCCATCTATCCATCCATCTGATCAATATTCTGTCCATCTAGGAGAGTAATATGAATGGATGAAGAGTAGATGAATTTCAAACATAAAACAGGACAAAATTCTATAGAGGATGTGGAATAGAACTATAGTACAAATTTTAAGGGAAAGGAATATGATGTAAAATTTCCAACAAACTTCTTTTGATACATTTTTTAAATGAATAGCAGTAGATATTATAGATAGCTAAGAGGTAGAAATATTTGAGGGACTGGGGAGACAGCTAAGTGGAATACGTGCTTCCCTGGCAAGTACATGGGCCTGAGTTCAATTCCCAGTTCCGACAAAAAAAAAAAAAGCGAGAAAGAAATATTTGAGGTAGTCAGGAGGGCTGGGCCCTCAAGGGAGTCACTGGAATGCATCAGAACAGTGGCTGGAGGTACATCCACTGAAGGCCAGGCCTCAAGATCAAATGGGATGGCCAGGCCTGCCTGTCTGCTTCTCTTAGGGATATGCAGTATACTGTCACTGGTGTCACCTGGTCTAATAAAGTCTAGGTAGACAGCAGCTACCAGGTTGGGTGACCAGGACCTCCTGACCCCATCTTCAGAGAACGGCCCTTGTCCCTCCCACATTCACACATGACCTGCTTCTCTACTGGACCAACTACCTAAACAGCTATATATATATATTTTTTTCCTGGTACTGTGGATTGAATTTGGGACATGGTACTTGCCAGGCAGGGCCTTACCCTGCTGACCTATCTCCCTGGCCCCTAAGCAGCTATTCTTACAATGGTATTGATCATAGTTTTACCCCACATTGTACCCACCTCGTGATTTTGCTTTATAAAACTTCCTCTGAGAAGTTGGCTCCTTGGCAACTTGCTCGGGTCCCCTCTTATCTCTCAGAAGCTGTCTCCCTCTCAATGACTCTTTTTTTTTTTTTTTCTCAATGACTCTTTACCTCCGTTTTTTTTTTTTTTTTTTTTTTTTTTCAGGGCAGGGTCTTTAGGGTGTTCAGGGTCTCACTACTAGACTGAACTCATAGTGATCTGCCTGTTTACAGCTTCCTAAGAGCTGGGATTATAGGTCTGTGCCAGCACACCCAGTTTCCCCATTGTTCTTTAGAATTAATTCTTGGATCTCAGGGAACACAGACAGTGTATCAGACACCTAGCAGGTTGGGAGGTACCTCTATTTCATCTATGTTATTTGGAGGCCCTATGTTAATGTCAAGTTGTTAAGCTTCTGAGACATCTTTAGCTTAATTTAAAAGAATGAAAGATATTTAATAATACTACTTAATTTTATGATGCAAAATTTTAAATATATACAAAGGGAGCCCAAGTTTCTAAAGGTTATTTACAGGATCAGATGATGCCTGCTTGGAAAACTCACTGCCCTCAGCACTAGACTGGGAGTGGCCCACGGATGCACAGAGGTAGGTTTGGGGCCACCGTAAGCCAGAGTTTGGGGTACACTGGACAAACTGTGCTTCTGTTGAGGGGTAGCCAGTACTTTGTCCCAATCACCCGTGCGGTACAGATGTCAGGCCCTCCACTGCTAGATTTTTTTTTTCCTGAGGAATTCTGGATTTTTATGGGCTATCTACACTTTAAGATTGGGTCCAAAAACCAAGTCCTGCCTGACTGTATAATTTATAACTATAAATTATTCTGCAGACAGAAAGGTTAGCAGACTGCTTTTTCACTTCACTACATTCTCTGATGGAACGTGCACGGGAGGGGTTGCTTGGTTATTATAGTATCATCTCTAAAAATACAGGGATTGGATGCTGGCAATTGTGATTTCAATCTTGGAAAGTATTTCCTGGTGAGTTTAGGAAACCCTAAGGAATGCTCAACTAAATCTATAAGTAAGCTCGTCATTCCGTGCATTCCTCAGGCAAGTGCATCTGATACTTGTTCCATATATAACCAGGGATCTAATTGAATGATGCTCCAAGAATTCGCTTCATGTTTCTGGTGTCACTGGACACTGTATGTCGTGCCGGGGACACCATCTGCCCTGGGCAGTCTGCTGTCTGGGGGCCACCTGCTGCCAGTGATTGCTTTCTCCTGAAAGCTCTCTTCCTTTTGACCTTGCTGGGGTTCCTCTGGTACTCTCTTCTCTTCACTCATCTGAGTTTGTAGCAGGATGTCCCGAAAGCCTCCTTGTGCTCAGCGGCGGGGCTTTGCCCCCTGGACTGATTATGTGGGCCCATGGCTAACCTATTACGAGAAGGGGTCTGATTGGGAAGAGTTGGCTTCGGAGGCAAGGCCTGGCAGGGTTTATCCCTCCTCTCGGGTCTGACTGGAAGAAGTGGCTTTGGGGGAGTGGCCTGGCAGGATTTAATCCCTCACCTGGGGCCTGACTGGAAGAGGCAGCCCTGGGGGCGTGGCACAGCAGGGTTCATCTCCCTCCCCTCAGGTCTGATTGGAAGAGTTGACTCCGGAGGCACGGCCTGGCAGGGTTTATCCCTCCCCTCAGGTCCGATTGGAAGAGGTGGCTGTGGGGGAGTGGCCTGGCAGGTTTCAATCCTGCCCCTCGACTCTGATTGTAAGAGGTGGTCATGGGGCATAGAACGGCAGGGTTTATCTCCCTCTCTAGCGCCTTCCAGCACACTCAGCTTCCCTGCTACCGAGCGGTGAGCTGCTGCTATCAGGCCCCTCTGCAATGCTGTTTCGTCTTGGAGCTAGCCGACTATGGGTGGAAACATGAACCAAAACGGCCCTCTCCTTTCAGATGCGGCTGTTGGGGACAGCAAGGACAAACCTTCAATGTGCTGCACTGTTTTCTGGTGTTCCCTCCCTTTCTCCCTCCTCTCCCAGTGCCTTCCGCCTCTCTTCTCTCCATCGCCCAAGTCAAGCTGCACAAAGTGTGTTGATGCTCTCTGTAAGCATCACTGCCTGAGTACTGCCCTGAATATCCAGAAGCTACCAGGCCTGAGTCCAGCCTGAACTGTTCCATTGTAAGCAAACAGACAGTCACTTTGCTCTAGAACCACCATGGCTAGGTCAGGTCTCTCTCTGCTCTGAAACCTCCATGGCTCCATGGTTTTTTGACACATGGTCTTTCTATACAGCCCAAGCTGGGTTTGAACTCATTCCTCCTGCCTCAGCCTCCCCAGTGCTGGGATGACAGGCGTGTGCCACCACAGCAGGCTCTAGGAAGTTTCAAAGTTGCTAAAATGATAATGTATGTTGTGAATGCTTGCAGCTGCCCAATGTATGCGGCCAGAGGACCCTCTCATGGAGGCCTGGCTACAATTAGCTCAAGGAGGTACGCCCCAGTCCCTGACGGGTCAGCCCGGCGGCTACTACAGTGCTGACATCAGACATGCTGCTGCTGGGCTCCTTGGCTCCTAGGAAGCGGGGCCACACATTAAAGCCTTCAGGCTTTGGTTAATCCCGTTCACTCTAGCCATAAGCCAGTGTTCCATGCCCAGCCTATTTAAAGCTGACATATTCAAGAATCAACTGAGCCAGAGGGCAGGGCGTGCCTGAAATTCCCAGCACTCAGGAGGCTGAGGCAGGAGGATTATTTCCTGGGCTGCAGAGTGAGTTCAAGACCTACCTGCACATTCAGAGCAAGAACCTGTCTCAAAAAAAAAAAAAAAAAAAAAAAAAAGTCTCTTGGTAGGTCAGAGGCAAAACTTCTTCCTGCTGAACTTGCCTCCAGATTACCTTGTGATCTAGAAGGTTCCTGGACAGAAATATTTACATTTAGTCACAGCATGGCTTTTGTTTTTTTTTAAAGCAAATTGTAAACTATTTTTAGGTTGTGTTCTATTTGGTGCCAAGAACAAAATATCCTCGAGTTTGGCTGGGATTAGGAAGGGATGTGAGAATCAGGACGATAGAGAACGGGATTCTGTGATTTTGTTGTGAGGGGACAGAGTGTACATACCAGTCTTCAGTGCAAAGATCAAGTCATCGAACTCCTGGGATTCCTCATCGGGGATCAGAGAGCCCTGGCTGAATCCCCCCGGGGAAGGGAAGGCACCGTTTTGCGGGCTGCACTTCAGGTCAGGGCTGGCCTGGCTGGCTTGCTGGAAGGATGCGCGCTCCCAGTCAGGCAGCACCTTTGGGGTGGGCACAGGAAGGAAGAGACCAGAACCGGACCTTGTTATTAGCTCTAGAGACGGGACAATGCTACAGAGTTTCTAAAACCAAGAACTTTCATTTTAGGAAATGACATCTCTCCATTAGCCAATGTATCCTGGTGATTCCTAAGCTTTTTTTTTTTTTTTTTTTTTTTTTATTTTTGAGACAAGGTTTCACTATGCATGCAGTTTAGGCTGGCTTTCAACTCACTTTGTAGCCCAGGTCTGCCTCAGAGTGACAGGGATCTTCCTGCCTTACCTCTGACTGCTGCAATTACAAGCGTGCACCATGCCTGGCCTGAAAGACAACTACCTTTTAATTCTATAAATACACTTACATTTTTTGTATAATGTGCACAAAGGGAATTCTGTGGAGAAGAATGCTCCTAATAGTCAATCTAAAATGTATTTTAAATAGAGTAGGAATTCATAAGTACAAGGATTGATGACACAGATGTCATTGATCCCTCTCAAAATCCTCCCTCGTTTGGAACACACTTTCTCCACTATTCTTGCCACTTTTTTCTTTGAGTCAGGGTGTTGTTATCTTGTTAAGGTTGGCCTTGAACTTCTGATGTGGCCCAGGCTGGCCTTGGACTTGTAGTGATCCTTCTGCCTCAGCCTTCTGAGTGCTGTGATCGCGGGCATGTGCCACCACCTCCATCTCTCGGCACTTTCTGGAGCAGCTCCCAAGTGCTCTTTCACCAGGATCCTCCCAGTAGATAAGAAATGTGGTGGTGCCACTGCCCGGCGCCGCTCACCATGAAGGCCCAGCCTCACCCGCCTCCACTAGACTTGACCGCACGGTTTCCAGCTCTCCCCCAAAGTCAAATGATCATAATAGGAAACATACTGGGTGGACTCAGGATGAGGCAGCCAGGACAGCGCAGCTACAGACACCCCGGAAGGAGGCCTCCAGCGCTGCAGCAGAAAGCGGCAGGGAGGGTGGGATGAGTGGGCCAAAGGGAGGGAGGGCTTAGACAGGGATTAATGGCAGGGTTTTTTTTTTTTTAATTTTTAATAAGTTACTGTTAAATTTAACTTTTACTGTTTTTTTATTACACTTCCAGTCACAGCACATCTCAGGTAGTGGAGACAGGAAGGGACCAGCATGACTGACTGCCCTTCTGGCCAATGTCCTTGGGTGTGCAGTGTGCAAGGGTGATCTACACACAGGATCTCAGCTGTGGCTGGATGCAGCTAGCTGGCCTGGGTGAGGAGTGTGGGGTCCCAGGGGTCCCAGCTCCTGCTCTGTGCACAGCCTGGTTTCTCCCCTCCAGCACCTGCAGCAGGGTTTGTACTCATAGTGGAGTTAGGCTGTGGGGCCTGCTGCAAGCAAAACCACTCCTGAGGCCGCCCTGGCTGCAGCCGGGCCAAGTGAGAAGGACCCTAGGCCAGCTGTGCGTGCCCCACTCCACAAAGCCAGAGCTGCTCAGGCCATAGGCAGGTGAGAGGCAGAGCCTACTGGGTGTGGTATCCCAGGAAATAAGTCAGACACTGAGCTTCAGTGTTGCACTGTTTCTCTTTAGGAGAAGCCCGAAGTGTAACAGAACTGAAGAGCCAAATAAAAGACAGCCAGGGGCCAGACAGACGGCTCAGTGGAATAAGCACTTCCCTGGCAAGCACAAGAGCCTGAGTTCAATCCCTGGTTCTGCCAAAAAATAAAAGACAGCTAATTGGAACTAGGGAGAGAGACTCATGGACAGCAAAGAGCCCCAAACACAGAAGAGGGAGAGTGAAGGAAGAATGGGAGCGCTGGGGCCTAAAAACTTGTACTGACAAAAACACTGACAAGACAGTGTGGTGGCACACACCGGTGACCCCAGCACTTAGGAGGCTGAAGCAGAAGGAGTGCCATGAATTTGAGGCTAGCCTGGGCTACATAGCAAGATCTGTCTCAAATAATCCACCAGCCAGATAAAACATCTTTTATATTGCTTTTAAAAGGAAAAATCTAACCCAAAATCTTTTAAGAAATTATTGATTTCATCAAAACGTGTTAAACATCAAAGATGACCAAATGATGGCCTTAAGAACCATTCTCCCATGAATTAATAACTCACTGATCTAATCCAAGGAATGCGATCATGGATGGCAAACACATAGTAATAAAAACAGGAGAACTCCCACAAAACACGGTGAGAAATCTGCTGCCCTGCAAAAAGGACCACAGAGCACAGGAATCCAGGAGTTAAAAGGATTTAATAGTCACCTGGCATCACTTGCCTAATCCTTGGGAGATAGGCTGTGAGGAGAGAGGCAGAGGAGGGGGTAGGCTGGAGAGAAGTGAAAGGTGAGATAGGAGGGGGAAGGGAGAAAAGAGGGGGAGCAGAGGACTGAGGGAGGGGAGGGCAAGTGAGAGGAGGAAGCTGGGCGTGGTGGCGCATGCTTGTAATCCCAGCACTCAGGAGGCTGAGGCAGGAGGATTGTTGCGAGTTCGAGACCAGCCTGAGCTACAAAGTGAGCTTAAGGCCAGCCTGAACTGCATAGTGAGACCCTGTCTCAAAAAAGACACACACATACACACACACACACAAAAAAAAGTGAGAGGAGGAGGGAGATGGGGGGAGAGGCAGGGGGCTACGCTGGGCTGTGGCTCACCTCCTCCAGGGCACCGATGAGATTCTGTGTGGACTTGCTGACCTCCTCGCCTGCTGCAGGCATCGCGCTCCCGGGAGTGCAGAAGGCTGGGCCCGGGCCTGGGTGGCCATTCACCTCCACGGTGTAGCTGGCCTTCAGGGGGCAGCACGTCTGGTTGTGCAGGACGAAGTACACCACGAACACGTAGAGGCCCTGCACGGGAGCGGGAGTGAGATGCCCCCAGTGGGCCCCAGCCTGAACCCAGAGCCCCCTCCACAGCGCCCCTAGCCGTCTCCTCTGCCAGCGGGCTTGGGGCCCACTGGGCCAGTGTGCAGACAGTGCAACCCCACCAAGCGGTTGTGACCATGGCACCCTGATGACCCTGACCTAGTGCCCCCTCCTTGCCACCTGCTCTGGCCTCGACGTCCTCACCCCAGAGCCCTGGCAGCCCAAGAAACAGACAGCTTGCTCCTTTTCGTTGTGAGTCCAGCAGTGTTTACATTTCTGATGCCAGCAAGAATCTTCTCAGATACTCAAATTCTTAATTCATCCGCAAAAATAAAGCCAAGACTCTTGGCTAAAGAATTAAAGTGCTTAACATGAAGGTTTTTCAGAAAGCTTGCATAGGTATCTTCATTTTGTGAAATCTGCACTCAACTAGAGTTCCTCACATATCTAGATGCTTAGAAGCAATCATTCACTCATGGGAGTGGAAAGAATCTTTTAGAAGATACAGATGTCGTGGTCCTGGCCTGCAGTCCCAGCACTGGGAGGCTGAGGCAGGAGGTGCCCGTGAGTGCAAGGCCAGCCTGGGCTACACAGGGAGACTCTGTCTCAAAATGCAAGAAAGAAAGAAAAGAAAGAAAGAAAGAAAGAAAGAAAGAAAGAAAGAAAGAAAGAAAGAAAGAAAGAAAGAAAGAAAGAAAGAAAGAAAGAGGAAGAGAAGGAAAGAAGGAAAAAAAGGAGAGGGAAGGAAAGAAGGAGATAGATATACAGAGTCTATAGAATTCCATAGAATTGCAAATATTATCATCATCATCATCATTTGTGGTACTGAGGATTAAACCCAGGGTTTTCACACTGAGTATCATGGTTTGAGGTTTTTGCAAAGGAAACAATATAATACAGAACAAGCCTACTTCATGAATCCATGCTGGGAAGGCCGAAACAAAGGTCAGTGATGGAAGCTAGAAATGCCAGTGGAAAGATCTGTGCTAGCAGGCTGAGGGGTCTGCACTGGAGCTAGGAAACGACACTCAAGGTAAGAACCAGAGCTCCCTCAGGAGAAGTACCACTGCCATCTACGGTGACACTGAGGTCCGGAGAGAGCTCCTTTCACGATGAGGAAAGCTGAGTTCCCATCAGGAAGGCCAATGTGACAAGCCTCCCCAGGAGGATGAGCTGTGCACCATCAGCCCCTCTGGACCAGAGTTCCCCAGGGTGAACTGTGGCCATTCCCACCACCAACAAGGTCCTGAGCTACTACTCAGATGGGAGCAACCAAGTTTAGTAGGAAAGCTAGCATGACAAGGTCCCCAGAAGAACAGCCTGAGAGAACCAACAGCTTCTTTAAACAGCTTCCCTTACAGCCTTATAACATCTTCTCTAGTTCAGCCTCTTCTGCTGCTTGCAACAACCCTCAGGGGCCTCCCACACCAGCACCATGCTAGTTCAGTTCATCCGGGTATGACAAGCTGACCACCAGCTGGCAATCCACCACGCTGAGCCACATCTCCAACCTTTAAAAAATCTTTTTTGAGACCAGGTCTTGCTAGCCTGAGATGGGTTCAAACTCATGAGTTCCTGCCTCAGGCCCCTACAGTGCTGGGATTGCATGTGAGCATCACTGTCTGGTTGACAACCAATGGTTCCATGCAAAGGGATGAACGGACAGTCCATGGAGTGATCTTGGCCCTACTTCTGGAACACATAATTTAAGGTTTTGTCTCTCTGATACTGGACTGGGCCCCTCTTGGATTGGTATTTAGATTTCATAATTTATTTATTTATTTTTTGCAATACTGGGGATTGAACTCAGTACCTTGTGCTTGCCAGGCAAGTGCTTATTCTGCTGAGCTATCTTCCGGGCCTAGATTTCATAATTTAAAATACACCTTGAAATCAGTGGTGCAAGCCAAGCAGGGTAGTGCATGCCTGTAATCCCAGCCCTTGGGAGGCTATGGCAGGAGGATCGTGGTTAGTTCAAAAACTACCAAGTAAGTTCAAGGCCAACCCAACCTGCATAGTGAAACTGTCTCAAAATAACAAACAAACAAACAAAAAAATCAGTAGTGCATCTGTTAAAAATATTTTTTAAAACAAACTAGTCCACTGCAAACAGGCTGGGGGGCCAGGGGTTCGATCCCCCAGCCTGCCATGCTGGCCCCATCCCTGGGGTGCACTGAGATGGCAATTGAGACGGGGCATGGTGGTGCACACATAATCCCAGCTCTTGGGAGGCTGTGAACAGGCGGATCCTGAGGAGTCTGATCAAGTAGTGAGACCTGAACACCCTGTAGTACCTTCCCTAAAATACAAAAACAAACAAAGAAACTGGTCCAATCACCATACCAAAATAGACAGAAGCATGTGCTCCTCTCACACGTTCCTGTGCTCCTCTGGACACATCCATACTCAGCCATGGAGGCCAAGGGCCCTGTGCACATCAGAGACCTTCCAGAGAGCACACGTGCACTCCCACCCTTTTCTTGTACACTGACTTCATGTGTCGTGGCCGTAGCAATAGGTAGAGCAGGAATATGTCCACCTGTGGCCCTTGGGAAGCTCAGAAGGTGCCAGCGGAGGGCAGGCATGGGCTCCGCCGAGCGGCCACAGTGAAGGCTGCCTCTGAGCGCCTCTTCTGCCTGCCCTCCCGGGGAGCCTGTGTGTTCTGGGACCAGGACAGCTGCTGAAAAAACTCATATGACAAAATGGCCTGTTTATTTTCTTTTCTGAAAAGCATAGAAATACTCAGTAAATATTTGGAAACTTCTAGCTGCGTCCCAGGAAGTATAGACACTGTTGGAATAGGAAGGAAAGAATGCCAAGTGCTGGTTGAGTGGCACTTGCCCGTGACAGCCTGGGCTGAGCAGTACAGGAAAGGACCCATGGCCCCCTCGGAAGGGCAAAGGACCCATAGAGAAGAGAGCCCTGTCTGGCTTGTGGATTTGGTTTTTCCTGGTCCTTCTGCTGTGGTCAAGAACAGTACTTCCACAAGTCTTTAGGTTGAATTCCGATGGACTACGCCCCTGGACCAATTGTCTTTCTCTTGACTGGGGAATTTAATCTTGCTGGGTATCATCCCTGAAGGTGCAGGTGGCTCTGACAGCCCGAAGGGTCCTGAATGCTCCAGAACCACAGAAGAGCAGAGGAAGCTCAGTGTAAGGGTTGTGGCTCTCACTCCCAGCACCTGTGACAAGGAGCTGTGCGAGGTGGTTCTGCCAGGTGTCTCGCTCCAGAGATCTCCCAGGCTGTCCAGGGCTCTGAGTTCCTGGTCCCAGAGGCCTCAGGCTCTGAAGTGCTTTGCAAACCCAGGTTCTGCCTGAAGCACTGCTCAGGACAAGTCAGTCAGAGGAGTCATCAAGGGTAGGGCTTTTTTTTTTGAGACCAGGTCTTGTTATGCAGTCTAGGCTAGCCTTGAACTCACTATGTAGACAGCTCGGCCTCACACTGAAGATCCTCCTGCCTCAGCCTCCCGAGTACTGGACCAGCACCCTTCCTATTGCCCTTTTGGAAGCATGGCCTGCCACTGTCTTGCCTCTTTGTGCCCTGCAGTCAGCTCAGTTCTCTGCGCAGGGAAAGGCAACTTCATTGTGATGTCCCCATACTTATGGTGGTGCTGTGATTGTGGGGTGAAGGGGGAACAGCAGGGTGGGCTGGTACCAGGATCGAGGAGAGAGGGCTTTCTGCAGAAGGCAAGCCAGGTTCTGCGTGGCTGAGCTGAGCATCTGGGTGCTGTTTTCAGGGCTCAATGGCTCTGAGTCAGGAGGGAAGACGTTGCCTAGCAGAGCCAAGTGCTAGCAGGGTGAAGACGAGGGGACAGTGAGGGGACAGGGATGGCAGCTGCCTGCGGTCAGGTGAGGGTGGCCATAATGGAGGATGTGGGGTACTCAAGGTGGTGGCAGCCAATGCCCAGAGGCCACATCTGGTGACCAGCAAGCACAGTGGCGGGATGGACTGTGATGTGCAGGGGAACCTGGGTCCTGGGACTTGAGCGTCTGGCTCAGCTGTAGGGTTGGTGTTTGAAGACTGGATGCTAACACCACCAGGGGTGTTCTCCCCACACAGCCATCAGTGATTTTCTCTCTCTCTCTCTTTTTTTTTTTTGAGACACATTTTTGGCATGCAGTTCAGACTGGCCTTGAACTCACTTTGAAGCCCAGACTGGCCATGGACTCACAGCAGTCCTCCTGCTTCAGCCTCCCCAGGGTTGGCCCCAGGAGCCTCTGAGATCACAGCCATGTCCACAGCAAGACCGCACAGTGCAGCGCCCAGTTCAAGTTTAAACTACAGACAGCCCTGGGTATCCCATCTGACGAGCAGACTGAAAGTGCTCAGAGTATGTCGTGTTCCCTGGAAGACAGCATGAGTGCCTCTGCTTGGAGCCTTTAGGTCTTCTTGTCGCCAGTGTCCCTCAGGAGAGGCCCCGTTTTGCACCATGAGTTCTACCCGGCCCACATGCTGCTGAAGCCACCGGTCAGCTAAAGACACACAGGCTCAAATTCTACAAGGTCTCTCATACGAGAAAGCCAAAGTATAAATATATTAAAGAGCAAAATAAAGGACAGGACATAGGAAAGACGGACATGGAGCTTCTGCAAAGAGCAAGCCGACCAAGGGATGGGAACTGAGCAGGGGCAACGAGAAGGGGCGCAGCACTGTGCGCTTGACGAGGCCCCATGAGGAGCCTGGTCCATACGTGCCGTGCACAAGGACTGACAAAGTAAACACTCGAGAGACGTTGCCTTTCCTATTCCCCTTCAAGGGGAAATTGAATGAGTAAACTTTTAAGTAATTACTGACCTCATCACAGCGTACTTAAATAGCAAAGATGAGCTAAATGGTGGCCTTCCCTAGAAGACATTCTCCCACGGATCTGTTCAGAGCAGTGACTGAGCCTACACAGCCTTTTACAGGGGGGTACAGTTTGCTGGCTGAGCCTCAGGTACAATTATGCCCCGAGGGGATAAAAGTTTATCCACCCTAATGGGGTGACCATTGGAAGTCTCCTGTCGGATAATTATTCCCTGAGGTATCATATACCATTTACAATCTTTGCATTTACAGAACTTCAGCTTATGTAGCATCTAAGCAGAAATAAATATTGACCTCAGTTATTAAGAAGCAGGCTTCCCACTGTGGAAATACTGTTACTATTTTCATAACTAGTAAGAACTGGAGGCACCGTTTGTTTTGCAGGGACAAACATTTAATATCTCTTCGTTGGGATTTTCTTATCAGTGAAGCAAGGACACTTGGATGTTCCCATGATGCTTCATGGAATAACTGATTTTCTGGTAAATCTCTTAAAAATCTATGGATAATTTAAAAAATTTAAAAGCAAACCATAGTCATATGCATTGTGGAAGGAAAACCAGCAAAAAAGAAAATAGAGAAGCTAACAATGCTTTAGGGCAAATCTTAACACTCAGAAATAACCACTCGGAGTTGGAGAGAAGCTTTCTGGTAACTGCAGTTTCCGGAGCAGCTTCCCCGACCCGCGGCGCACGAGGCGGGGCCAGCTTCCTGCGTAAGCACTGTGCTGCAATCCGAGCTGCAGGGTGGGTTTACGTGGAGTAATCGCTGGGGGGGGGGGGACCTCAGATCCCAGTTTGCCTGGCCGTCTGGCTGGCCACTGTGCTTTCGATCCTGGCTGGAGGCTGTCGACTCAGCTTTTTAAAGCTGTGACTTCCTTTCCTCTCGGGTCACCAGCGAGGGAGCTGGTGCGTCATGTGGCCAGCTGAGGACTGCTCCCCTGGGGCTGGTCTTGGCAGATGAGTTGCAGTTTCAGTTCCCTCTTCACTGTTCTCAGTCCCTGAGTGACTCTGACGGGGGCTGCGTGTCCACCTGGAAGGGGGCTGTGGCTGCTGG
Source organism: Ctenomys sociabilis (assembly GCA_004027165.1). Classification (NCBI taxonomy): domain Eukaryota; kingdom Metazoa; phylum Chordata; class Mammalia; order Rodentia; family Ctenomyidae; genus Ctenomys; species Ctenomys sociabilis. The sequence continues at coordinate 13,810 of PVKA01026791.1, forward strand.
GCAGACAGAAAGGTCAGGCTGTCCTGCCTCTGGGATGCCACTTGTCCTTCATGGCAAGGCTCTGAGGTCTTCCTCTGATGCTGACCCTGTCAGAAGGGGAGCTCAGGAAAGCAGGATGGCCAGGGAAGCCTTACCTGGGCTCAGTGATGCCCTCTAGAAGTTTGCCTTCTAGCAGAATAATGCTGGGCAGTACTCTCTAAAAGTTTGTTTCTGCTCTGCGGATTCTGTGATGGGTTTGTCATGTCAGAGATTTGCTAACTACTTCAAAGAGCAAAACAAATAAAAGTTTAAAAACTGGGTATTTATATTGCCTTACTTTTGGAATCCAAAGATGCTATTTGAATCTTCTATTCTTTATTTTACTTTTTTATTTTTTGTTGTTTTGAGACAGGGTCTCACTATGCAGCTCAGGCTGGCCTTCAGCTCACTTGTAGCTCAGGCTGGTCTTGAACTCACAACCATCCCTCATCCCCCGTGTCCCCAGTGCTTGGGATTAGAGGTGTGTGCTCCCAGGCCTGTAGGATCTTCTACTCTTCCACTCTCTAGGGGGATCAAATGATCAATTTGTGTAGTTGACAAATTAGCAGAAAATCCAGACAGTCTTTGTTCTATTTTTTTGCCCTGAAAAGTTTCTTATCTCTTATAAGGAATGAGACTCAAGATCATGTATCTTGGAAGTGAATTTCAGTCTTGTTACGAATATTTTTAAAGCCTTAGTACATGTTTATAGTACGTAATGCTTCTGCTCCTAGAATTCAGAACACACCTTCATCCCTTGTTTTCCAGCCCTTTCCCCTCTCTCCATTTCTTGATCTTCCCATCAAGAGGGCTCCATCTTCTTACTTCTTACTATATTTTATTTGGACCTTGTTTATTATTCAGGTTTCACACAGAGGAGAACCTAGGCCATGCCTATGTGTGTGTGTGTCTAATTCCATCCCTTGACATCACGGTCTCGGCATGCAGCGTGCATCCATTTGCCTACACGTGAAGTTTACCCTGCTTTATGGCCAGTCAGACAGCACGGTGTGCAAATGCCACATCTGCTTTACCCATTCATCCACTGATGGACGCATATGGCCCTTCTAAGGTGAGCTATCACAAATTACACACACAGGTGGGCACGGGCCACTGTTAGACCTCGTCTGTAACTCTTTCAGGAAGAGATAATAGCTGGGTCAAATTGACTTTCTTGTTTTAGTTTTGATTGCAAGTTTTTTTATATTTTATTTTTTTTGTGGAACCGAGGATTGAACTCAGGCGCTTGTGCTTGCCAGGGAAGTACTTATTCCACTGAGCCATCTCTCTGGCCCCACAAATATTTTAATATTGAGCTATACTTTACATAAACCTCAGTTTTTTATCTATAAAACGAGAATGTCAATACCAGTTACTTCAGTGTACTTTTATGAGGCTCAAATAAAATAAAGGTAAACTACAGATATGCAAGCTGTAAGTCTGCTCTGCGAAAACAGGACAGTGTTGCTTCCACAGCCGGAGGACGTACACAGCTCCTCCCACTTCTTCCCATGGCTGATTGACTGACCCCTCTGTCCCTCACATTCCTGCCAGCTGAGGGCGACTGCTCTGGGACCTAAGGGGACCTTGAGAGGTGCAGGCCGAGTGGGTGGATGGCCCTGTACTGTGCAGGTTAGAGCCTTTCTATCTTCCAGCCCAGCGGGGGGCCGGCCTGCCCAGGTGTGGTCTAAAGCCAAGATGGAGCATACAGCTTCCCCAGGCATGGGCAGGTCACCCCTTCACAACAGCGCCAGCTCCTTGAGTGGCTGCACAAGACCTCAGGCTGGATACTTCCAGGGTTCGGTTCCTCAGCACCTCAAAGCAGAGAATGTCATCTGCAAACCTCCTGTGGTCGGGGTCTCCTTTGTCACCATGCCCCTTCTGGGCCTCCATAAGCCAGGTATGGGGTCGCCCACCACCTTCAGTCCCCCGAAACATGCCATGGGCTTCTCAGACCCCCTCTGTCATCCCCTAAGTAGAGTGGCTGCAGACAGCTTCCAGCAGGGTTGGGGGTGTGCCTCACTGCCTCCTCCTGGAAGTCCCATGGCCACTGCTGAGTGTCAACTCAGGTTCCCTGCTGCTTCACTGAGGTCACAGCACTGAAAAGCCAGGCGGCTGGCGAGTTAATGCTGTGTCCAGCGCCCTGAAGACGGGTGAATGCAGGGGCCTGGGACACCTGCCACACCTGGGACCAGAAAAGTGCATGGAAGGGAAGCTGGTGCTCCATGAAGGATTTCTAGGCCTCAGCTTGCCCTTTGCACAGAACAGGATGGCATCTACCATGATTCTGCAGTGCCTCACAGGCCCTTGGAATCTGTGATTGGGGTACGCTTTGAGGCTGCTGGTGGGTAAGGTGGGGAGGTCAGCTACACACTGTGCAGCTGTCGGTTGGGTAGAATTCCGCTGAGATGGCTCAGTGGAATAAGCGCTTCCCTGGCAAGCACAAGGGTCTGAGTTCAAGCCCCAGTTCTGCAGAAGCATCCACTGAGAAGAGGATGAAAGGCATATTCATGCAAAGGCAGGTCAAGCTGGGCCTTCCCGGTGTACACAGACACGCACACATGTGTGTTTAAAGCCCTCAGGAATGGGCTGCTCAGATAGCTCAGCGGATTAAAGCACCTGCTTAGGCAGACACAGGGACTGGGGTTTGATCTCTGGTTTGCCCTGCTGGTCTCACCCTGGGGCATGCTGAGGCAGTGACTGAGACTGGGCATGGTGGTGCATGCTTGTAATCCCATCTCTTGGGAAGCTGAAAACAGGAGGATCACTATGAGTCTGATCCATGCAGTGAGACTCTGTAGACACTGTACTAAAATACATTACAAAAAAAAAAAAAAAAAAAAAAGAGGCTGGGGAGATGGTTCAGTGCTTCCCTGGCAAGCGTAAGAGCCTGAGTTCAATCTCCAGTTCTGCCAAAGGGGAAAAAAGAAAAGCCCTCAGGAACATGTGCAAAATCTTAGTATGTTATTTGTTTAAAAATAATTTTAATCTAAGTATATGGAGCATCAACAACTATGTTAATTTTTTTTTCTAAAATTAAGGAACTAAACTCTAAGCACCCCTCTTCCTTTATGTTTTTTGATAAGCTATTCATGCAGAAAGTGGTTTATATCTTGACTTTCAGTTTTACCACCCGAACACAAGACTGGGTAGCTTATTAAGTGATTCTAATATTGGTTGTGGTTTTTAGAACAAGTAAAAAATGTGGGATTTGTAAAACAAAGGAAGAAAACCATTTTGTTCTCTGAAAAAAACACCCTAAGAGTGCAGAGACCTTCCAGCTCTGTTGAAGGAAGGCCACACTGTAAAGGGAGGCCAGAGCCCAAACTTACTCCTGTGCCGTGAGGGAGCTCTGCTCAGCGCTGTGCGCCAGCCCATGGCAAACTACGCCTGTGCAATTTCAGATCCTCCGTCAGCCAGAGCTCACGTGGGCCCCAGGCCATTTCCTGGACCCCCAGGGCAAGGGAGAGGCAGTCTTCTATGGCTGGGGCACGGCCTCCCCTGTGGATTCTGGGCTCGCTTCTGCAGCTCTGTCCTTTCCCTTCTTCCATGGGGATCTCACACAATGGTTGCTGGCCCCAGCCTTGGCCACATAAGCTGGATCTGTCTCGCTGACTGGTGACCCTGGGGCACTGTGAGCCAAGTCCAGGGGGACGACACACGTGCAGTGCTTCAATACTGCCCCTGCCCGTGAGCCTGCATGCCCTCTGTGCAGAACCATGGATGTTTGGGTTGGCTGTGCACTCAGAGTCCAACATGGTTCTTCTAAGAAAGAACACTGACTTGTACATGTACAACTTGGGATGGGAACCATGAAATTCAAACTCTTCAGAAATTCCAGATGGCTTTCTAACTATAGTCACAATGACCTCAGTCCAACATCTGGTTCTGGAAAAAACAGAACTGCTCAGGGCACCAGTGACAAACGGTGATCAGATAGCCCCTGAGAACTGGGAATCTGCCAGGGACTTCATTTGCCAGCTTCTTCATGTCCTATTCCATTTCTAAAATTTATTTATTTATTTATTTATTTATTTATTTATTTATTTTTGTCTTTTTGAGACAGGGTCTCACTATGCAGTTCAGGCTGGCCTTAAGCTCACTTTGTAGCTCAGGCTGGTCTCGAACTCACAACAATCCTCCTGCCTCAGCCTCCCGAGTGCTGGGATTACAGGCATGCGCCACCATGCCCGGCTCCATTTCTAAAATTTAGAGGTACATGAGGCCCCTTTCACCCCACAGAGAAAAGGGCTGGATCAGACGGTTTGACTTTCATGGAGCTAACTCCTCCCAGTATGCATTTCCTCACTAACTGTACTGATGCTAAAGAATCAACATCCTCCCTTGTTCCAGCTTCCGACCCCAGCCCTTCTCCCAAGTCCAGAGGCAGTAGGGCTGTCCCTGGAGCCCACCTGCAATCTTGGCTCTACTCTGTGAGGATTCCAGCTTCTGCACCTGCCTAAGTGAGGTGTACTGTGGAATGGCATGAAGGGACAGAGTCTGCCTAAAAGAGTCTGACTTTTAAAAAGTAGTTTAAGAACACAGCACAGTTGTACAACTTCTATTCTGTCTCCTCTTGGACTTTACTGCAAGAAGAGAGTTTGGCCTACAAATTACTTTCTGTGGACACAGGTCCACTTCCCCAGTGACACACGCTTCTGGCTATAAGTGAAGATGCCATGAGAACTGGAATCGTAAATCGGCTTTCTGGAGATTTGTCAAAAGTGAGTTGTTTTGGAGCCTGCAAGGCTAAGAACAAATTTTAATCTGTGATGTTCCCAAAGATAAAGCAGCCTCTAAATTGTTCTTGAGGGAAAACAAACCATACCGTATCCTATTCATCATGAAAACAGTGAGGCGTACAGGAGGGGCAGGCAGGGGCAGGCATCCTAGAAGCCCCACAGGGAAGAGCTCTCACTGCCATCGGAGCTGGTGGGTGACCTGGACGGCAGGGAACTAGTGGGAAGTTGTTTTAAATAGCTCCTCAGTCATGCCTTTTGCTCCCTTTGCCCCATGTGTCACGATGCTGCGTCAGGGGAGACGAGGCTCTTCTTGAGAATAAATGTCAACCAGATTTGTTTATAAAACAGGAAATGAACTTGGAAGAGATCTCTGACCCATCAGGGTGATGGCCAACCATACTACATCAATCTGTTCTTAGGATGCCCGCAGCAAGCTGCCTCAACCTCAGCCCAGAGAAAATTAAAGACAGCTGTGGGCCTCGGATTCCATGACGGGCCTGCAGGACCACCATACCTGGCGCCACCCCCGCCATCCTCATCGCAGGGACACTGACGTTTGCCCAAGGTAACCCAGCCTCTAGAGGCCTTCACTACCACATCCCCGGGCTCAGTGACATGCAGCTTACTTGGGCTCTTGGTCTCTGAAAGGTTCTCCATCGCAGGCCCAGATGGACCCCTGTGAGGAGAACCAAGGCCAGAAGGCAAATGAAGTTCATCAAATCCTGACAGAGAAGTGCATCTAGTGCTCCAGGAAGTGAGGAAGCAGTCTTTTACATGTAAGAAGGAGCCAACAAGTAGGAAGCACAAAGTGCATCGCTTGTGTGTTCCCCAATGCTTTTCGTTCCAGTATAGGACATATAGCCTGGAAACCTTGATCTGTGTGAGTGGGCTCAGGAGCACGGAATTGCAGGCACTCTGCACACAGCCACAAGCATTTGTGCATCTCAGAAGCCTTTTGCCCTGGAAAGTGACATCTTCCAGGCATTAAGTAGCGACACCCTTCCCCAGTCCCAGCTCTGGCTGTTCCTTCTGTCCCCGCATAGGGACTAGGCCAGGCACTGCATCAACATGGAATCTTGCAGTGTTTGCCCTTTTGTGTCATAACTGTTGGAATTTCTAATTAAAGAAGTGAGCGTTCCATGGCTTAGGGACGAGAACATGATTTTACCATACTGTACAACTGTTCTTTTGAAACAGATTCCTCTATCTTGTTGTTTTTTGTGGTTTTTTTAAGACAGGGTCTTGCTATGTAGCAAAGGCTGGCCTTGGGCTTACTATGTAACCCAGGCTGGCCTCGGACTCACAGAGATCCTCTGGCCTCAGCCTCAGGATCTTGTGCCATGATTACAAGGATGCGTCATCATGCCTGGCTGTCGCGGTGTTTATCCTATGGCCTATCTCTCCTCCCCACACCCCAACCACCAGTATTGCTGACCTCCAACTCGGCTCTGTGGACCGAGCTTCTGACACCTGTGTGAGGCCAAGCAAGTCTTGCACTCACTGTGCACCTGCCTTGTTTCGCTCCCCGAGGAGCCCCCCCATTCCCCCAGTTCATCCACACTGTCACAGAGGGCAGAGCTTGGGTGGGGCCTTTTATGCTAGGTCACTTTCTTCTGTGTTCTGCACCCACTTCTAGTTGCACTCAGGTGCAGCTCTTGCCAGCTCCGGACTACTGTGGGTCACTGTAAATGTGGGCCACAGAAGTCTCTTGTACACACTGACTTTATTCCATACTCAGTCCAGCGGTCCCTTACTTACAGTGGAGGTTACATTCCAGATGCCTCCACCATAAGTAAAAGTCAACGAAGAAGTGAAGAGGCGGCTGTAAAGGCATTTCTGGGGCATGCAGCAGTGCATGCCCACCCACAGGGCAGGGTCTGCTTCTCCCTACACCTCACCCCCATTTGTTGTTGTTCGGAGCCTGGTATTTGTGTTTGCATATATATATATATATATATATATATATATATATATATATATATATATATATATATTTTTTTTTTTTTTTTTTTTTTTTATCTTGAGGAACTGCGGATTGAACTCAGGCCCTTGTACTTGCCAGGGAAGCACTTATTCCACTGAGCCATCTCCTTGGCCCCTGTATGAGTATTTTTAATTATATGCACTAGATTTCATTTTTCTCATTTTCCAGGTTGTCTTTGTTGATAGTTTTCCTTGTCAAGCTGAAGGTTTTAATGGAAAACCATTTAATAATCCATGTGTGGCTTATTTCCAGACCTCTTAGATTTCAATTTTCTCAATGGTGAAATGTTTTTCTGAATGGTGTACCTTTTTTGCCTTTTTGAGGCAGAAAGGCCTCAAACTCACAGTAGTCCTCCAGCCTCAGCCTCCTGACTGCTGGGGTTACAGGCATTCGCCTCCATGCCCTGCCTTGGCACACCTTTTAGAAAGAACCTACATATACTTTTGAAAGCATTTAAACTAGCACTCTGCAGCTCTGAAAAGTATCTTTAGACAAGATACTATGGAGGGTTCCTCAACTTTAATTTTTCATTTAACATCCGACTGTACTGTCCATACTCTTCCCTGTACTACTGTTTTCATACTGCCTTCCTTCAAATGCTTCCTGCTTTAGCACTTTTATTTACAAAGGAAGTTGCATGTGGCTGCCAGAACTGTGAGGAGAGCCCGCAGGTGGCCCCTACATCACCATCGTGGTCCAGACTCTGACCGAGGGGGGGTACTTTATTTTCCTTCTCTTCCGGGGGTGCTTTGGGTACACACACCCAGACTTCCCCCTCCCAGCAGCCGTGCAGACTGGTTGCGGTCTTCACTGGGTCATGTGTACTTCCTGATGGCTGCACGGCCGTCTGCCTTCCCGGGCCCCAGGGCCGAGCTGGACTCACCACCAGGAGCCTGCATCTCTGTTAGAAAATGTGGGAAGAGTGCTGATACTGGCATGGCTTCCAGTGTCACACTCAGCAAAACCATCCCCCTCCTGCGGCGCTCTATACCCGGGTTTAACAGAAGGAAGTCCCAGACGCTTATGTCAACAAGTCACATGGCTCCTGAGACTGCTTGAAAAGCCCCACGAGAACCCTGCTGCTGTGCGACGTCTAATCCTCGGCAGACGGCTTGGCCTTGCACAACACTGTGCAGTGACCCTCCAGGGGCTCACGCACCGGGCCTAGGCATGCGTACAGCAGGTCCTCGGACAGCGGGCGGGTCAGAACCAAGAGCACGCATCCTGCTGATTTTGAAAGCACCCCAAATTCATATTATGATAACAGAAAAGAATTACATGGCTTCAGGGCAAGATCTGCCATTCCTATAAAATCTGCTCTTGATTTCCTCTTCTAGATTTAAGCTGTCACTAAGATACTGCTTTTGCTTTGTCACTGTGCAATCCATGGACTGTGTAGCCACCTGCGAGGATGTTTTCCTGGGATAAAATCTTTAAGTGGTCCCTTCTGCAATGATTCTAATCTCTAACATTATTTATTTATTTTTAGTATAGAGTCTACAGGTCTCACTACACATATGGGTCTCACAGTGATCCTGTTTTCAGCCTCCCAAGCACCGAGATTACAGGCACATGCCGCTACACCCAGTCTCAGTTGCTGTCTCAATGCGCCCTGGGGGCAGGGCTGGCATGGCACACTGGGGATCAAGCCCTGCTCCCTGCATCTGCCTAAGCAGGCGCTTTAGTCCAATGAGCTACCTGGCCAGCTCTCTAACATTATTTATGCTGGTCATGGTGGTGAACCCCAGCAACCCCAGCATTCAGGAGGATTATCTTAGGTTTGAGGCCACCCTGAGCTACCCAGGTAGCTACCAGCTACCAAGTTCAGGACAGCCTGGACTGTTGAGCAAAACCCTCTCAAAAAGGAGAGCACATCCAGGGAAGACAAGATGCTCTTCCCACTCCTCTACACCACACCCTTTTAGGAGCAGAAGTGACAACCAAGTCACAGCAAATCCTGTCCCTGCTCAGTGCTGACATGGATGAGGTCATAGCTTGGAATTCTTTCACAAGAAACTCACAAGAGCTCAGCAACACCCCAGCCATGGCCAGCAGACACTGGCTCCATGACTGACTGGGGCTGGGTGCCGAGGTCCAAAGGGCAGCAAGAGCCTGTAGCCAGCACCAGCTCACTTCTCAGAGACCCGCAGGTCCAACCTCTCCTCCTCCTGCCCCCACTCCCCAGCTCCTCTGAGCCACAGTGCTACAGTCCTTTCTGGAGAAGGGTGGATAATTAAGTATATGTGTGATGGAAACTCATGAAGTGTGGAAGGATCTGGGCACATTAGTGCGGAGTCGGCGGGCATGGGAATGCCTGCGCTACAGCCCAGAGGTTTCCTAAAGCCTGGGCCTGGGAGGCAGACTGGGAACCAGAAGCAAAAACTTCAACTCGGCAGGGATTTACGCAACCCTGTGCCAGCCCCACAATTTGGCTTTTGGAACAGGGTCAGAAGCCCAGATCAGAAGGGCATGGTCAGGAAGCAGCCCCAGGCACGGGACAGTCTGCCAAGCAAGGAAGCGCAGAGTGCAGGGCTGTGGGCCTGGCACCCTGGAGCTTACTGAAAGCCCATCAGGAAGTGCTGTATGTGTGCTGGGTCAGACCAGAGAGAGGGCTGGGAAACGCAGCCCAGAGCACATGAGGATTAGAGGTGGACAGGACAGCTTGGCTGAGGAGGCAAAAAGGACAGAACTGTGTCCTACAGGAGTGCGATCGCTGTTTGTTTGCTCTGTCCAGTATTACATACAGTGTATGTTTTCAGCCTCTGCTGATCCAGGCACTTTTCTAAGCTCTAGCACAAAGCATGTTCAACCTCCAGGCATGGTGGCACACCTAGGAGGCTGAGACAGGAGTCTTCAAGGCCACCTGAACTAGCCAGTGAGACTGCTTCACAAGTCCAGGAAACAGCATAAGGACAGCAGCGTGTTCTCTCAAAATTTGAAAGTCGAAGGCCACACAGTCCTCCTAAGCAGCACAGCGGCCCTTTGCTGAGTGTTTCTTCAGGGTCAGCTCCTGTCGCCCGCACACTCTGCTGCTCCCTGTGAGCAGGTCTGAGGTGGTTGGTGCTGAGTGTGGACCTCGCATAAGGGCCTGTCTAGTCCAGGTTCCAACTTCCTGCCTTCACTGGGCGAGAGCCCTGTTGCCCAGATCTCTTCTGGGCCTTTGGGGAGCTGGGTGCCTTCTCCCAGGCCAGGTAGTTCACTCTGGTAACTGGGAAGCACTGTTCAGATTCAGCTCTTCCTGTCTCCAAAAACAAAACAAAACAAAACAAAACAAAACAAAACAAAACAAAACAAAACAAAACAAAACACAGAAGACAAAACAAAAGTACTAACCAAACCCCCAAAACAATACTCAATGTAGAGACATTGATGTTAATGTTTATATTTGCTTAAGTTTTGAAGCTGGCACTGCCTCTGGCCTTCCTTCAGATTAATTTGAAAAAAAAAGCAAAGCTAGGTGTGGTAGTGCACACCTGTCAGCACTCCCAGACTGACGCAGGAGGAACACCAAGAGTTCAAGGTCAGTCTGGGCTACACAATGAAGCCCTGTCTCAAAAGAAATCAAAAAAGATTGGTAACAGACTAAGCTATAGGCCTGACCAAGTGGGTCAAGGCAGGAATAACAGTGAGGCTGACAATGCACCCAGCCCAGGCGGGAGTGCCCCAGGCAGGCCTGAGACACAGAAACAGCCAGGGGTGTTGAGTGACCAGGCCAGTGGCACAGAGCAACTAAGACCCAGTGCAGGCTGGATACGAACCCAGGACACGTGGGAGAGACCCTGTCCTGTTGTTCTCATACCCTGGGTGGAGCCCAGAGACTGGGCCCTTTTTGGAACATCAAAGAGTAGGGAGTTACCGAACATCAGCTTTTGCAACTTGTTTGTTTTTCTGAGAGGCTCTTGCCTTGCACTGGAGGAGACCGCCCTGCCTCAGTCTCCTGCATGCTGGAAGGACGGGTTGTGGTGCTGTGCCTGGCTACATAGGCTACCTTTGCACTGTCACTACTCTGTGCTCACCAGCAACAAGAATGGGGTTTGCCACCTCAAAGGTCACTGAAAAATAACCCAGCAATCTGTGTTCTCCTTGCCACTCTGAGCACCTGTGTGCCCTGCTGCCCAGGGAGGCCAGAGACCGCAAAGGTCTCTGGGAAGGAAAGGCTCGCAGAAGCCCTCTGCTGGCACAGCTGTGCCGGGCTGGGGGACACTGAGGAGGAGGCAAGGGGCCCTGGCACCCTCTGAGAGGGTAGGGACCCAGAGCAGCCAGGCTCCCAGAACTTGTGGTTTCTCATCAGAAGGCTCCGGGAAGGGAGGAAAGGACAGCGCTACGGACTCCACGGCCACTGAGCCTCACTCCCACCGAGGCTCAAAAACACTTCGAGATCTGACTTTCCTGGTCAACGAGACTCTCCTCAGTTCCCCACAAGGCCATGAGCCAAGGTTGGTTTTGTCTTGCAGGCCTACTGACCTTTACAGGAGCCAAGAAACAATGCCTGACATTTCACGGAAAATAAAGAAATCTCACTTAGCAAGTTGTGACCAACAGCTGTGTGCAGCGGCTGTGCAGTTGCTCAACCCTTTCCAGACACGAACGTCTCTCAAGTTCGCCTGTCATCCTCTTGAATAAATAAACAGCAGTTTAATTAGTGGAGCCTGCGTCTCACAGGGCCTGAGGTCATCTTTCCTCTGGGGGAGAACAAGTCCACTAAAGAAAGGGAGGGAAAGAATAAAAGATAGGAGAGATAGAAAAAGAGAAGGAGGAAAGAGGGAGGGAAGAAAGGAAGGGGGAAGGAGGGAAGATCAGCAGCACAGGATGCCTTCTGTTCCGAGTCCTGGGATCCCTGCTCTGGTCCTGGTGACCATGACTGGTGACCAGAGGAGCTGACCCATGCCCACATGGCTCCCTGGTCTTCACCTCCCCTTCTGTCCTCCAGGCTGCTCCTGGCTGGAGCAGATGGGCACCAGGACTGGCAGCCTTGGGCACCCCCCTTCTGTTCCTGCAGGACCTTCACCCTCCCTTCTACACTGAAGCCTCGAATCACCCAGCACCACCCAGCAGTGTGGCCTCTGACCCTAGAGTGTCCCTTTCCCTCCAAGAAGGATAAGATTGGGCAGCAGCTGCTGGGGCTGTGGTTCCTGCCAGGTGGGGACCAGGGTTTCACCTGGCCAGGAGCAGGCCTGAGTACCCACCTGTCCTCCCTTCCAACCCAGGTCAACTGGGGATCTGAGGTCACACAGAGAGGGGTGAGCACAAGACTATCAGGAACTGGGGACCCTTCCAGCCCTACTGGGAAAAGGGACACAAGAACCCTAAAAACAACCCGGATGAAAACCAATTCAGTGTAGGAAAACTATAAGAAACAAGCAGCTCTTTCCCTGCTTAACGTGGAGCAGGGCACATGCACAGAGACAGGCAGAGCTTGCAGTGGTAGCTCACGCAGCCTGTTGTCATCCCTGTAGCACTGCAAGGTTGTCCTCACACAGGTGACAAAGTTAAATTTTATGTAAAATAGGTTTCTAAACCCTAATTAACTGACTTTTTAAAGACTTGTCTGGGGCCGGTGAGATAGCTCAGCAGTCTAACGCGCCTGCTTAGGCCAGCTTAGGCAGATGCAGGGGACCACGGTTTGATCCCCTGTACCACATGCCATGTCAGCCCCACCCTGAACTGGCAAGAAAAAAGAGACTTGTTTGAGACAGGCCCTTACTACATAGTCCTTTGAACCCTCTGTTTTATTTGCTTTTGCAGTATCAGGGATTGAACTCAGGACCTTGCGCTTGCCAGGGAAGCGCTTATTACACTGAGGCATCTCCCCAGCCTTTGAATCCTCTGTGGCCCAGTCTGGCCTTGCGTCCCAGGCATGCGCCACCTTGCTGGGTGCGATGTGACTTCTCACGCAGGCTCCTTTCACCTGGCCGACTGGATGGGTCCCTATCTAGAGCTGAGAGCCGCTGTTGCTGTAGACAGCACACGCTCGCGGGAGCCCTCAGAAGCTCCTGGTGTGGGCCCCAGGAGTGCTCAGAGCGTGTTCCAGCTGCTCTGTGCAGGACAAGGCTCGACCAGACCCCCTTCCTTCAGCCTGGGTTGCCCCAAGCTGGCTGAGCGCCCACAACCAGACCCGCTGTCCTTGGCCCAAGAGCCTGGAAAGCAAGCTGAGCTGGAACCCTGAACCCTGGACCTGAGCCCAGGCCTGGCAGGGAGGCGCCAGGGCTCCAGTCAGCAGGGGTGAGTGCCCCTGTGCCCCAGCAGGTGGGTGAGAAGCTGGAGATGGCAGCTAGGCTGTGGATGTTTACTTCCCTTTCCTTCCATCCGACCAGCGGTGCAGGCCGGGACTTTGTCCTGGTGCTCAGCGGCTCGCACGCCCACAGTAAGGCCTCTAGGGAGAGGCACAGACCTGACTTTTCTTCTTCTTTACTTTTTTTGCCCTCGCTAAGTTGGAAAGCTTGACAGCCTCCATGGGCAGAGCCAGGGCCTGCTGCTGGTGCTTTCCCTGGACAGATGGAGAGCAGGGTGCTGCTCTAAGGCAGGCCAAGGTCTTATGTGCAGGGCGCTGACCCTCAGGAGACACACAAGGTCACCATCACAGGGCCCCACAGAGCCACTGGTGGATGGAAAAACAGCAGTGGTGGACACCTCACAAAACAGACTTGAAGGCAAGAAGGTGACCCATTGCAGTTGCAGAGAGACCAACGGGGACCAACTGGGGCACCCACAGAGGCTCACAGGGCTGGAGGGAGGGGTGCAGTGCAGCCTCTCTCCCCAGAGCCCATTTGGGCAGTGCACTGCATGTGCGTCCTCCCAGGAATCCAGGAGGATTCCCTGGTGTATGAGGTGCTATGGCTGAGGCAGATTACAAGCTCAGAGCCTGGGTTATAAGGCTGCTGCATGCATTTCTGTGTGATCCACAGTACACGCCTCCCATGTGGTGCTGGACACCTTGCTCTCCATGCCAGGGTTGGTCAGGCCCAGGGTGAGGGGTGGGGAAGCCAGGATGTAACGGCCCTATGTTCTGCAGGCGGGCTGCTGGGGCCAGCTCTGAACCTACTTCCCAGAGGGAGAGGGGAAGCAAGAGGCTGGAACACAGGGCTGTGCTGGCCAGGTTATTCATGAGGCATTTCTTCTTCATTGGGCTTTACGAGGCAGGACCTCCCTACACGGTTCAGGCCAGCTTTGAGCGCTTGGTGAACTTCCTCAGTGCTGGGAGCATGGTGTGTGCACCATGCCTGGCTCCTTTCTTCTCCTGTGGAATTCGGAAGCTCCCGTCTCCTCTAGATGCACCCCAGCCCACAGCTCTACAGCCTCAAGCACATCTTTCCTGAAGCTGCCACTCACTTTTCTAAATGTCCCTGTGGACATCTGTAATGCTCAACAGCTGCTGCTGAGGCAGAGCTTGAGGTGAAGGGACATGACTGCCAGCCGTGGCAGCCTGGATTCCATAACGGGCCACGCCACCATGGTCCATAGGCTCCCAGATTCCATGCACCTGCAACTCACAGTGGGATCATAGGGATGCGGCTCACCATAAACCAGGGCACATTCATGTTGGCTCCATCATCCAGGGCTTGGGCTTGCGTAACGCCAGAACATCTACCACGAACGGAGACTTGGTGCCAGCCTGTGACATCACTGGTCCCAAGCAGTGGTCCATGGGATGCTTCCTCCCGAGACTCAACAGTGGCATCTGGGAAAGGGGTCTTATCTCCCAGTAGTGTCACCTTGGACATGCGGGGCCCGGCTTGGCCGGGCACCCTGCTGTCCTAGTCCTGCGCTCCCTGGTGGCCACTGGGCCTTCCTGCCACCAACCTGGACTCAGGTTTCAGGGTGAAACAAAAGACGGGCAGGGAACATGTGTGCTCACAAATGTTATAAAAAGAAGGAGCGGGAATGTTTACAGACTGTTTTGATTTCTCTCACAGAGCACTGCTTGTTTTTATAAAGTTTAGAAATGGGATCATAGTGTGCTCCAGCCAGGTGAGTCCAATTTCACTCACTCTGAGGTGAGAGAATTCCAGCTTCGCACCGGGTCAAGGTCACTCACAGAGGGCAGCAGATCTGTGCCTGCTGTTCCTATGGGGAGTTCGGTCATGGTCACCACCTGAAAATGTGGTCAGCTGGCAGGGACGCCCCCTGCATGTGCTTCTGTCCTGTCGCCAATGAACTTTGAAGGGGTCAGGGGACAGTGACGGCTTGGGTGACTTCGCCATTCACTAGTTCCTTGGTCTGGGTCCTGTTTACATCTGCCTCCTGTCCATCTTCCCAGTGGCAATAGTTGGTACTAAGGGCTTGGAGATGTGGCTTGTTCTGTTACGGTTTGTGTCTAGTTGTGCCCCCAAAGCCTCATGCAGTCATGGGGCAGGGACTTCTACAGTCTGAGATTATTTCATGATCAAGGCTGGGATTCCGGGTCTTAGTACTGCTAGGATTCTGGGTCTTAGTACTGCTGGGATTCTGGGTATGAGTACTTCCCCCAGCCGGGGCAGACAGCCTGAATGTAATTTACGAGCGACAGACTTCCTCTCTGTTGCCATTGTTGCTGCTGCTCCTCTCCTGCTGCGTTGCTGCCTGCCCCTGCCATGAAGGTTTGCCTTCTGCCATGTGCCGCTGCTCTGCCTTGGAGCCAGCCCAGTAAGGACTGAAACCTCCATTAACTGTGAGCTAAATAAGCCTTTCCTTCCTCGATTTTGAGTGGTGGGTATTTGTCCCAGCAAGAGGAGTAACTAACAGAGGCCTGCTTCTCTGACTCTACTTTTCCTAATAAAACACTTCCTGTAGGTGGTTGGGACACACTGCTGAGTGGCTCAGAGCTCCCTGAGGTCTGCACAGGAACACTGCGCACCTTGGAAAGCCCGGCCAGGAAAGCACTGGGCTCGGACCGGGACAGCGCACCACCTCCTTGCACCTGGAGGTCAGTGTGGCCGCCTTATGTGGAACTGAAATGGGGTGGCCGGGACAGTCGCCAGACTCTAACATGGTTTGCACAGGCCTCGGGCCCTACTGGCAGCGATGAGAGGATTTCACATCGTCACCTCGGGCCGGGGTGGGTCTGGAATGAAAGTATATTTTCCTGGATGCTTCCTCAAAACATTGAAAACTGAGTTGGAGATGCAAATTTTCAAATAGAGAAAATTCAAGTAAACATGAAAATGTCCTCAGATTTTTTTTTTAACTACTACTTAATTGGTTCCTTAGGGAGAAGACAATTTTCACACTACAACAAATGACATTCCCTGAATAAAAGAAAAGCAAGAGGATATTACAGGAAGCTGATCTTCTCAAAAATATCTCCTGGGGCTTTTTTTTTTTTCAGTACTGGAGATTGAACTGAGGACCTTGTACTTGCCAGGTAGGCGCTTATGTCATGGAGCTATCTTCCCAGCCCTTCTCCTGGGGCTATTATAGAATAAGACCTCCACTAAGCTGATGACTCATCTTTTTACCTATTCTTTTTTTTTTTGAGACTGAGTCTCACTATGTAGCTCAAGCTGGCCTCAGCTTGCAGGCATCCTCCTGCCTCAGCCTCCCTAGTACTGGGACTACAGGCACGCACCACTGCACCTGGCTGACTCTCACAATTTATTTCAGGCATGAACATTTCTAACGGACTCTGGGAAATGCCTTTGTATTAGTAATAGATATCAAAGACCTGTAAAGAACAAACCTATCATGGACACAAGAGCACAAAGTGCTCAACTAGATGGCCTTGTTTCTGACTTCTCGGTTTTACAGCGGGGTACTTTCACCCGCAGTGCAGTGGTTGATAAATTCTGTGAGCTATTCACTGTCTCCTCATGGAGCAGGTTCAGTGCCACTTGAGGCTGCCCAACTGCGTGCTAAGGAGCTCCAGGCCTGTTCAAAGCATGCTTCTGCCACACCAAGATGGGGAGCATGGGGGCATGGGAAACCATCTTCAGGTTACAGCTTTTCCAGTTTATGTGAGTCCTTACTCTTTTTCAAAATTTTACTTTATTTTTTGAATGTATTTAGTACATGGTCTACAGAGTCTTACTACACATATCGGACTCAGCGATCCTCTGGTTTCAGCCTCCCAAGCGCTGGAATTACAGGTGCGCCGCACTGTGCCTAGTCTCAGTCGCCTGTGGGCGGCAACTAGTAGCTGGGATCGAATCCCGGCTACTGCGCTCTGCCTAAGTGGGCGCTTTAGTCCGCTGAGCTATCTGGTTGGCCCTTGAATCCTTACTCTATCATACCTCCAGAAGCAGCTGAATACCTACAATACCATATGGAGATAGCAGACTCTGCTCAGAGCCAGAGGCACCTGGCTCTGTTTTCGAAATCTCCCTTGGTGGGCAGTTATCCCTCATGATCTGGCAGGGAAGAGTACCAAGTGCTTTCTGAAAAAAGCGTGGAGGGCAAATCTATCCAATTTTAATGTGTTTGCCGATCTCCTTTAAACATTTCCAGACCGAGAAAGCAATTTCTTTTAAGTCTTGCCTTCAGCAGATGGTCAGTCACAAAGAAAGTTGTGGCAGTCGAGTTATGCTATAGCTGGGACTGGTGCTGAATGCCTGTCATCCCAGCACTCAGGAGACTGAGGCAGGAGGATCTCTGGGAGTGAGCTCAAGATCAGCGTGGGCTGTAGCCCCAGAGGCCTGACCTTGTGGCACACTTGGGAGACCTGCTTTGGGAATGAACACAGCCAGTGCTTCAAGCTGTCATTTGCCTTCTCTTCTCTTCTCTTCTCTTCTCTTCTCTTCTCTTCTCTTCTCTTCTCTTCTCTTCTCTTCTCTTTTC
>PVKA01026792.1:0-31301 GCA_004027165.1 Ctenomys sociabilis
ATAAATTTGGAAAAAATCTTAACTGATAAGTACTCAGAAAAGATCTTCTCTCTAGAATTTATAAAGAACTAAAAAACATTAGGGCCCCAAAATTTAACAACCCAATCCAGCAATGGGCATCTGAGATGAACATATACTTCTCAGAGGAAGAAATTCTAGAAGCTAATAAATATATGAAAAAATGCTCTACATCACTAGCCACCCATGAAATGCAAATTAAAACAACACTAAGATACCATCTTATCCCATAAACAAATCAACCAACAACAAATGGTGGAGAGGCTGTAGAGGCAAAAGAACCCTTCTCCATTTCTAGTGGGAATGTACACTGGTGCAATCATTATGGAAATTAGTATGGATACTCTTAAAAATCTAGGACTGGGAATCCCATTGAATCTAGCTATCCCTGTACTGGGAGTTTTCCTGAAGGAACTGGAAACATCATATCATAGTGATACATGTGCACCTTTGTTTATAGCAGCATAATTTGTGATGGCCAAATCTTGGAAAGAACCAAGATGCTGGTCACCTAAGGAGTAGATGAAAAAGTTGTGGTGTTTTTATAAAATGGAATATTACTCAGCTATAAAGAATAATAAACTTGAATATATAAGTGGATGCCACTTGAAGATAAGCTCATAACTGAAATAAATCAGACCCATATGTATAAATATCATATAGTCTTCCTAGTGTAAGAACTCAAAAGAGGAAATAAAAATTGAAGGGTATAATACAATTAAATGGGAAGGGAGAACTTAAGCATTAAGACAATGAAGAGAGGGCAAGGAGAAAAGCTAGTAAACATGGGAAGAGCAAAGCCATACATTTATATACACAACATGGTTAAGGCAATGATCCTGAGAATCTTCATCAGGTTGTTGAAACTAGCAGTTAATTGGTGGGACTCTCACCCTGACTAACAATATATGCTGATACCAGTGAACCAAGCAGCTGCACTGAGGATAGCAATGTGTAATAGCAGGGCCATGCTTGGAATGCCTGTCATTCTGCTCTTCTAAATGTGGACTGCTTCTGATGTCGTATCAATTACTGCTATACTCTCTCTCAAGTAAATGTTTGTTTTTTGAAAAAATAATAAAAGAAAATAAGAGACAAAAAGAAAATGTCATGGGATTGTCCTGCTACAATGTTCTAGGTGGTTAGATTTCTAAATTTCTGTGTAAAAATGTGTAATTGTTTATTTATTTTTAATTTTCTATTTTTTCACATTCGATAGGGATTTAAATTTTAGCATATCAATGATTGTTGGAAAATACATGTCCTATGTTATATCTAAGGCATTTGATATTCAGATAGATAGTGAGATTAAGCACAACCGCCTATGTTATAGGGTAATAATATCATTAAGTTTCTCTTCTGGATGTTTAAGAACTTAAGTTTGCAGACCAAAAAATTGGAGAAAAAGAAGGGCTACAAGGATAGCCAACCTTTTGGCCTTAGCCTTTCAAGGTCAAGGACTCAGGACATAAGAGAACCTGTACTGTAACATCCTATATCTCAGAGATGCCCCAAACATTCTGTTCAAGGAGGTTATGCGGCCACAGAGGAAAGTGATCAATGATGTAGAGTGTGCCTAAGGAGAGTCGCCTGGAGAGAAAATATTCTCTCAGGCTTCCACAGAAAGTAAAATGGTCAAGCAATAACTGTGACTCAGCCACATGCCTGACACTGTTAAAAGATCTACAAACTGCTGTACCTGGTTTCAGAGTAAATCCTGAGGGGATTTGACTGACCTTGTTAGATACAAAAGTTACTTTTTTGTTATATAGGTCTTGCTTTATCTTGGTCTTAAGATCCAGCAGAAAAGTATAAAAATGAAGTATAAAAAGTAAAGCCATATTAATATGTTGAGCTGTAGAAGGTTCAAGTCAACAACTTCTAACATTGCCAGTCCTGCAGATAACCCACTACTAGTATGGATTACTGGACCAAATTGGATTATTTCGCTAATTTTACACACCTACAATATTTTAATGGCAATGGAATACCCTTCTTTGACAAAACTAAACCACAAAGGGGGATATAAATGAAGGAGCTTTTTATAGTGAAAAAAAAAAAAAAAGAAAAAAGTATATCTGTATATACAAATTAGTTAGGTTAGATATACAGCTACTTTCTCTTGGTTCAATCAGAAGAAAGATTTGTACTAATAGTGCTCAGACAAGGTATCAGGTCTGCATCTTGTACGATGAACTACTATGAAGACAACAATATGCAATGCATTAATTATTATAACTGTCCTACTGACCTGATTTGAAACTGTCTTATTGCTATTTCTTTCTCAATACAATTAAATAAAAAATGCCTTTTTATAAGTGAAAATAATTTCTAGAAACCCTTTGGTTTCACTTTTACACCCGCTCCTTTGAGTAACATCTGAATAAGAGGAACATACTCATTTTCTACTGACGTGGAGTTTCCCATTACTGAGAGCTTTTCCCACTGGTCTTGCCTACTCTGGGCATGCTTTTCCCATGGAGTCAGGCCTGTCTTACTCACCCCTGGTCATCTTCCATGCCCCAGGTTACACACTACTTGTATTTTATGAGTTGGTACCAAAAGAAAAGACAAGAAGTCCTGATGAAGATAGCTCCAGAAGTCCCACTGAGCTTAGTCTCTAAGTGAACCCAGAGCCACAGAAACATCTCATGTTTATTGAGGGATAAAGCAAGTTAAGGAATGAACATAACTACTTTGGTAACACAAACTGCTCTATTGACTTCAGGCATTTACCTATCTCTAAATTACACAATGCTAGCCATTAGCATCCCAAGCAAGGGATGAAACAACAAACAGGCACCAGCAGGAGAAGCTGCTGTCTGCAGCCTTGAATTGCTCTCCTGGGCTCCATTTATTGCTCCTTGCTCCCTCCGGACAGTAGGTTTTTGTCTTATATCTGTATTTCTATATGCATCAAGTACCAGCACATCTATCTTTATGAAACAAACACTATTGGACAAAATAGATCAGGTAAATATCAACATGACCATATTTCAATCCCCAGTTCCAAAAAAACATGATTATAATGAGAGACCTAAAACCCCACCATTACCAGTAGATCAACTTGACAAGAAATAAACAAAGAAGAAAGAACCCTATCAAACTGCCACCAACATACCTTCCAGACCTAGAGAAATCATTCCTAAAATTTATTTGGAACCAGAAAAGACCTAGAATAGCAAAGGCAATCCTGGCCAACAAAGACAAGGCAGGAGGCATCACAATTCCTGACTACAAAGCCACAGTGATAAAATCAACATGGTATTGGCAATGAAATAGACCTGAGGATCAGTGGAATAGATTAGAAGACACAACAGCATCTACGAACACATCAGCCATCTGATCTTTGACAGAGGGGCCAAACAAACTTACTGGAAGAAAGATAGCCTCTTTAACAAATGGTACTGGAAAACCTGGCTTTCTACATACCGAAAACAAAAACTTGACCCAGCTCTATCACCATGCACTAAGGTAAAGTCAAAATGGATTAAAGATCTAAACATTAAAACAGAACCACTCAATCTCCTGGAAGAGAAAGTAGGAGAAACTCTTGACATAGGGGTAGGCAAAGAGTTCATGAACAAACATGTATTCACATGGGAAACACTTGAAAGAATCAACAACTGGGATCAACTCTTCTTAAGGAGTTTCTGCACATCAAAAGAAATTGTCAACAAAGTGAAAAGACAGCCCACAAGTTTTGAAAAAATCCTGACTAATAAGCACTCAGACAAAGGTTCGCTCTCTAGAATATACAAAGAACTAAGATATATTAGGTCCCTCAAATTTAAAGACCCCATTCAGAAATGGGCATCTGAGATGAATACACACTTCTAAGAGGACAAAATTAAAGAAGGGAATTAATATATGAAAAAATGCTCCACATCACTAGCCACAGTGAAACACAAATTAAAACATCACTGAGATACCATCTCACTCCAGAAAGAATGGCTATCATAAGGAAATCAACCAACAACAATTGTTGGAGAGGATGTAGGGAAAAGGGAACACTTCTCCACTGCTGGTGTGAATGTAGACTGGTACAACCATTGTGAAGATCAGTGTGGAGACTCGTCAAAAAAAGGGGATACAAATGAAAAACCATGCTGTGTTTGTATAAACAGTACAGTTAGGATAAATATGCAGTACTTCTGCATAATTCTATGAGAAGCAAGATTTGCACTAATAGTGGTTGGGAGGATATTATGTCGGCTTCTTGTACTATGGACAACCACTAGGAAGATAACAAGATATAAAGTATTAATTATTGAAACTGTGCTATAATTCAGCTTTAAAAAATAAGATAAGTGTACATCTACATTCTCTTAACTCACTGATTAGAGACATGTGCTCTAATAGTGTTTGTAAGTAGAATATCAAGAATGCACCTTGTACAACAAACCACTATGAAAACAATATGCAATGTATTAATTATTGAATCTGTCTTGCTAATTTGATTTGAAAATGTCTCATTGCTATTTATATTCTTCAATAAAATAAAATAAAATTTAAAAAAGAAGAAAGAAAAATCACAGCTGAACCACACCTTTACACATATACACTTGGTAGGTATTTGCAGAGCATTCTATCCAATGGAATAAACATTCTTCTTAACAGAGTATGGGAGTTTATCCAACACAGACCATATACTAGCCAAATGGCATGCTTAAAATAAAAACAAAAATTACTGTAGGCATAATAACAGATCAGAGTGCAATGACACTAGGAATCTTCAGCAGAAGAAACCACAGCACATTTGCAAGTACATGGAAATGAAGCCATCTCACCCATTTGTTTGTATGTGAATTTTACCTTTATGAATTGCATTTTCTCTGACAATTGTAACAAAAAACGAGTAACAGGTGAGCATATTTGTAAATTATAGAACCCCAAACCCATGTTGTTGCTAATTGCCAGCCTAGGATAAAGTAAAGTTTGTTTAAAATTTTTAACATTGAAAAAGAGCTTCGGCTTATGGCTGAGCTGACGGGCCATCCTCGCTCTCCTTCGCGCCAGCGTCCCTAGCCTGATGGCCCCTCTTCAGGCTCACAGCCACAGTGGGAGCTCTCAGTGGGGATGCCACACCGCCTCAGCTTTGCTGTTTCAGTCCTTCCTGAACTCGTTCTACACTCTGTAACAGCACTCTGGGCGGCTAGTGAAGCTCTTCTGACTCACTTGGCAGCTTTTCTAGATGAAAGACTTACAAATCTCCACACACGCAAATGTACAGTCTTGCTATGTAATCTGTTTACTTTTTGCACCTATCAACCAGCAGGGAAGAACTTCCTGACCCAGGAGGCTTTCCCCGGGGTTTCCCGTAAATGCCTGCGTTCCTGGAAGCCAGCCTCCACAGCCTCCACAGAGCGGTGACAGTGACACAGGGCTGGTATTTGAACCTGCTTCCTGTACCTTTGTTTTCCTCTAGCATTTTCTTGTATTTCTAGATTTCCAGTGTCGTATCCTTTTAAAAACCACTGAGACACCATCGGGGCAGCGCACAATTCCCTGGCCGGGCTGAGGGTCCAAGTGTTCGCAGGCTGGTGCAGCCGTACTCCCTCGCCTTGCGCAGGGCCGCCCGCTGCCTCGGTGGTCCTGCAGCCCCCACCGCAAACCGCGGCTGGGCGCGCCTGGTCCAGACCCGGACAAGCAGGAGGGCAAGCGGAGGCTCTTCCGCGGGCCGCTGCCCTCGAGCAGCTTGTTCAGATTTTGCCTACTGCAGAGGGATACCAGACTCCTTAACCCGGGCCGTCACGATTCTGTACCCTGCCCCGTGTTCCGTGTTCCGCCTTCAGACTCCCTGCCTCAAACAAGAAGCTTAGGAAACTGCAGACAGCAGGCAACATCAGAAAAGGTACACACTCTGCTCACACCAGATTCCTCAGACTCAGCGTCCCTGTCCCCAGCTCAGCAGCACAAGTAAGAATGTTATTGGTGGTACAGGGAAGTAAAACTCCTGACCTGACCTGGATGAGTTCATGTTCCTTAAAACCAAAGGAATTTTAGGAACAAATGGAGGTTGAGGGTAAAAACTTTATTAGAATGGAAAGCTCCTGTCAAAGAGGGACTTAAGGGGGACCTGAGCAGGTTGCCAGGGAAGCTGTCTCTTCCAGGGACTTTTATAGTGTAAAACTATGCGGGGCTAAGGTAGATAAGAAGGGGTCTCGCTTAGGTGGATGTAGGGCAGGACAACACTATGGTCAACCAACACTATGGACAGCACGATGGCAAGCACCATTGCTCAGGTAAAGTTGATTATGCCCAGGACGAAAATGGGGAAGTGAGTCCTGGAGCAGTACAAGACAGGGGCTCCTCCAGGTGGGGTTTGGGCTAGTGACTCACTTGGGTCTTTCCAGGTGATCAATACCTATTTAGAATATCAATCCCCCGTGTTACTCTTTTAGCATTTGTTTTGCCTTTAGGTCTGATTCTCAGCAGGAGCATCCACCCATCCCAGAGCTGCAAGACATCTTGTGTCCTGTATTATCTCTTTCTAGAGCCTGACCCTGTCTGACTGACTGCCTATATTTCTAGCTAACTCAGCTGCCTACAACATTGGTAGGTTATGGCCCTAGTATGTGTTATGGGTCGCTCAGAATAGGAACCAGATCAGCCAGATTGGAATTTGGAAAGCCTTTTATTACTGAGCTCAGAGACCCCATCAGCTCTCAAGCAAGCAAGAACCAAAAGGCGGCTAGCCCAGGAAGGGAGGGGGTGTTACGGAACTGCATTCATTTTGATAAATTTATTGCCTGACACAAAATAATGCTTTTAGAGTTAAAACTAAATTTCCTAGGGCTTTTGTTTTTAGTTTCTGGTAATTTTGCACCTGAGTACCTGCACGCAGCCTTGCATAGCCTGAGGTTACAGGAAGTTAAAGCCCATTTAGTTTCTTTTTTGAAGTCATCTCTGTAATCTAACTGTTTATAGGAACCAGTGAGGTAGGAATTGTTATAGGAATTGCTGTTTTATCTAACGGCAAGAAACAGCCCTACTAATTAAACAACCTAAAACAGTAGATGAGTGTACATTTATGACAAGAAGCACAAGATTTACATTTATGGCCTAAAATGTGAGTTGACCCATTACAATATGAATTGCTGAATTATGGTGGTCATTAAGTACTACAGATGTCCTTAAAACCACAGTTTATCTCCCCAGAGACCACCTCCCCCTTCTTCTCCAACTCAGCCCAGGGCCCAATTCCTTTCACCTTTCCCACCGCCTCAGGGAAGCACCAATCAGCTCCTCAGGTATATCTAAACATCTCCCTCAAGCTCTATCCCAGAAAAAAGCCATAAAAGCTTCAGCCCCTCTTTGTTTTAATCCAGAGAATTCCTTATCTTCCCAAATTCTCTCCGAGTCTTCCTAGATAATAAAGCCCCTTTTATAATAAGGCCCCCTTTCCTTTTTTTCTTCTGCTTGTTTCTCTGCAGCAACACCGTGGAAAACCTATCAGTTATCTTTGCTTGTTTAAGGTGAGCAGAAGTGACAGCTGCTCCCTTCCTTGGGACAAGGGCCAGGTGGGCCTTGAGCCTGCCACCTTTTCATGAGTGCGTGTCTGCAGCAGGGAAGGACCACAGAGGCCTTGGGAGTCTGTGCCTGCTCCCCTGTCTTCCTTCTCCTGCTCCCTGCGCGCTCCAAGTCTTCTTCTGCGCTCCAAGCCTTCTTCTGCGCTCCATTTGCAAAAACTCTGCTGCCGTGTTTTCTCATAGGTTTCGTATTTTAGAAATCGCCTTGCCCTTCTTTCCTTCCATCTCTTGTTCCTTTCCCATTTGAAAGAGATCTCCCTAATTCTTGCTATCTATCTGGAAAAGGGGGTCCCTTCTTTGGTGATGGAGGGAGCTTAAACTGGTACAACGGTGACGGAGCTCAGGGCAGCGATTCTGCAAAAGTGGGAACTGGAATCGCCACTTGGCCTGGCTACTCTCCTTCTAGGCATCTTCCCAAAACAAGAGTCACAGCCATCATAGCTCAGTGATACAAGCGGAGCTGTGTATATTGCAACACAATTTCTGACAGCAAAATGTGTTTTCCTAGTATCTTCATCTCATTTTGCACTTTGATGTATGTACACTTTCCCCACGTATGAGAAACGGTGTGACGTTTCAGCTCATGTGTCTCATCCATTCCACTCGCCATTGTGGTCTCCAGGTGCATCCATCTCCTACCAAGGGCTCGAGCTTACCCTGAGGCAGGGCAGTGCTCCTCTGTGGGCCGAAAGCACATGTTCTTTGCCGTCCACCTGGCAGTGTATATGGCAGCTAAGACATCTGTGGAAACACACTGTGTAGCAGTGGTGCTGTGGGCGAAACATCTGGGAACTAAGACACGAGATGACTCCATACCTTGTTTTCTTGCTGCTGTCAGAATCAAAGACACATCTGACAGGCAGCAGATTCCCCAAAGCCCTAGGGGCCCAGCGCCCAGGAAAGCCCATAGAGTTCTCTGCCCACCAGAAAGGAGGGACATGCACATCTTCACCTTCACTGACTCCTGACTGGACTTCACATTTGCCCTCTGATAAGTGGAATCTGTTCAGCACAGCACAGCCCTGCCCTGCCGGTGGCTCCTGCAGAAATGTAAGTGTCTTCTTTGTTTTCATCAACTACCTTCACCATGTCCTGGTCAGTCCTGCTTACAGGTCCTGGTGACTGCTGTGTTCATGCTCTTCCACACCTCAGGAGACTTGAGCAGTGTATATAAATAAAACTGAACCCCTGTGTGTGTTGGTTATTTATTTATTTACTTGATACAGGGTCTCACTACACTTAATTCAGTTAGGCAAAGTCTCTGGACATGAGCAAAATGCAGACAAGCTTTCTGCCAAGCCACACCACATATTGTCTGGAGTCCAAAAACCAGTTCAGTTCTTCCAGGGATAAACCTTCCCAATCTGGTTTTTGCAGGCAGGATTTCTATGAGTATTCTTGTCTTCCGAGTGCTGACCAAACTCTCCTATACAGAATAGCTGAAGGTGTTTCAGCTCTTCTCTTACAGGAGACATCTCTGAACCCTTCCTGTCTCTTCCCATAAGCTACTCCCAAAGGCTCACAATCCACATGGTCAGGAACAGTCTCAGCAACAGGACCCCACTTCTTCGGTACCAAACTCTGTCTCTGTTACTTTTTACTCACAGCTGGGACAAAATACCCAGCATTCAAAATTAAGGAAGGAAAGGCTTATTTACTTCAGAATTTGTGGAGGTTTCAGTCCATATTCAGCTGGTTCCAAAGCAGACTTGCACAAGGCAGAAGGCAGTAGTACATAATACCCCATGGTGTTTTCTGTATGGTTTAAGAGCTTAGTGGAAAGCCTTAAGTGGTGGAAATGGTCATTCTCAGATCCATGACAGTGGGAGCCCAGCAGGTATCCCTGTCATAGTGTGTTTAGCAGATACCAGGGGTACAGGAAAGCAAGTTAGGGGAGCTGCCTGGCCTGGGTGGGAGGAAGAAGCCAGCTAGGTGGGGTCATCACAGAATAAAGGGGACTGGGTCCAAAGAAAATATTCCAAACTAAAGGTCAAACAGTAGGTCTTGAACTACCTAGCAACTATGTGTTCAAAATATGGTACTAAATCTATATTTATACACATGTTCTATATATACTTATACATTTACACAAGTTACAGATATGTGTAATTGTCACATGCTGTTAATTACTTGTCGAGCTGTAAGCATATCAAGGATCAAAATTCTTCAGCGAAGTGTTCTTCCATTGTACTGCAGAGGGCACAAAAAGTAAAATTTCACATGATGAGAGTGCTCCCAACTCCCTGCACCTGAAACCTCTGAGCCTTGCGTTTCAGTTTCAGTTTTTGTGGGAAGTTCAGATGCACTGGTTATGTGCTATGTGCCTGGTCATAAAAATGGAGAGGGGACAATGGCAGAGGCCAGGGTGGATGGGAGGGGCTCGTGGTTGAGGCTCTCCGGGGACATCTTGTGGCCTGCTCCTGGCCCCCAATTTCCAGCCCCAAGGTGCTCTACAGGTGTCCACGCCTGACCTCACTGCCCAGGTGGAGCAGCCTCAGGCCCAGCCTGGATGACAAGAGCTGCTCAGGCCTCTGATAAGGCCCATCCCTGTGTGGCCCTTGGCTCATCCTCATCTCCAGACAGCTCTGGGATCCTGGCAGCAACTATCCCTTGTTCCCTCCTTCTTCTCTCCTTGAGGATGCTTTGTCCTGTCTTGGGGACCCTGGAGACTCCCATCTGCCCCTCCCACAGGGAAACTTAGATCCAGGGTCCAAGTGCAGGACACAGATGGCTACAGTGATGGCAGCCAGCACACTGTGTCATCTTCTTTGAACCTGACAGTGTTGGGAGTGGCTGAAGATAGTTGTGTGAGGGCAGGACAAGGCCCCAGTGGCCAAAGCAGCCCAGCTACCTCAGTCCTGAGAAAAACATCCTGCCTGTACAATTTCAGCCATTAGTCACTAGGCAGACTTGGGTCTCATGATACTAACCTTGCAAGAGTATAAGTGACCAGCTCCACTGCTGTTTATCAGGTCCTTTGCCCACCAGGTAAATAGGCTTCTACTAGACGCAGCTCCTGTCAGGCTTTACCTCAGCTCTGCCACTCTGTCTTGCTGGGGTACACTGAGAAATCACTGAGTCCCTTCCCAGAAGCATTTTTCTGCATGTTTGTGCACTTTCACACTGATCTGGTTTGTGGCTGGGAAGAGAGATTGAGAGGAGGGGTGGAGCTCCAGCGTCCCCTGAAGGAGCACCGAAGCACACACGTCCTCCAACGGCTTCACCTCCTAAAGCTCCAGCCCTCTCCAAGGCCAGCAGGGTCCTGACCTGGCTTTGGCAAATGCCTTTGGAGGGAACTCTGTATCCAAATCACAACACTCACATAACCACCAACACTGGAAAACCCAGGTTCTGCATACAGCGGAACCACAGTGAGGACCCAGGCTGCCAGCCCTGGGCTCCCTGGGGTTAAAAACAGAGTGTTTTCTGAATGCTGTCAGCACTGTGTACTCTGGGGCTGGTGAGGAACCCTGAAACCTCTGATCCGCCCAGTGCTCCAAAAGTGGGCACACAGGTATCCCACACTCTAACAACAGAGGCCTGGGAAGTGTCGGGGCCAAAGACAGGGAGGCAGCCCTGGTGCTCCGGCGCTCTTCTACTCCTCTGCATGCAGTGCTCATCCAGCAGGGTGTCAGCCACAGGGAGCACCTGTCCTGGCTCTGCAGTGAGTGCCTGAGCCCGCAGACAGCTCTGCCTGCTGCCCTGTGTGCCCTTCTCCCCCGGATCTTCCTCATTAAGGAGCAAGATGCCCGCATACACGCCCTCTTCCTTCCTGTAAACTTCCCTCAGGACTGGATGTCCACCGAGAAGAGGATGTGCACAAGAAATGGGTCATTTTCCCAGTGCTCAGCCTTGTGAGGGAGCCAGGCTCCAGCCACACACTTGACATGGGCATCTGCTCTTCACATATGGTGCTTGGCAGGCTGGGCCCCTGCCACCTGGTGTGATGGATTCCTCCAAGGTCTAGCCCCACTTCCTGCCCAAAAACTGAAGCCTCGTGGTTCAAGCCTCCTACTCTGAGAGGACTTCCTCCGGGAAAGGGCTGCTTGGGAATCCCACTGCCACAACTTCCCCCTCTGCCTGAGAACACAGGACACTGCTACAGCACATCTGTAAATGTTGACTGTCACCTTCTGCTGCCTTCTGGGTCTCAGCAGCAGCCCTGTAGCCTGGTGAGCAGCGGACCTGGCAGGGAGCCTGCATCAGACCCACAGAAGCCACCAATCAGGGCCTCAGCAGGAAGTAAGCTCTTTGCATGGGACCCTGCCAGATAGTGATAGGAAGGGAGTGAGCACAGGGGGACAGCAAGGCTCATGTGACCCTCACCAAACACCTCAAAATGCAGCAGCTCCTGGTCTCTCAGATAGAGGGAAAATGAGGGACAGAGTCGTGGGTGAGTGTTGAAGAAAAAAATTATTTAGAATTAATGAGGAGGAAAGAAGACTTTACTCAGGGAGGCCTGGAGAACAAGCCTGGGAGTGAAGGGTTGCAGTGAGCCCGCTCCAATTCCTGCATGGTGGTTGGGGGTTTGCAGCCTTAAAGCAGGGAGGGGGCAGTGGTAGCGACATACTAATGGCAAACTGAGAACTGAAGGAGCTCCAGAGACCTACATCAGCCAATGGCTGCAGGACCATGAAGGGTCCAACCAGACACCTGGGGTCATGGAGTCAGGGGAAACTGTCCTAGCAGGACCCTTGCTGAAGCAGGCCAGTGGGGAGACAAATGCAGGGCCCAGGGGACTTCAGTAGAGGAGGGCATCCCTGTCAGCAGCAGGGAAGCCTCTCCAGGGAGAGGCTGACTGGAAGGTGGTCCTTCTCTCCCCAGGAGCATTTGTACTGGGGTGTGGAGGGAATGTTGTTTCTGTTTCCTTTGTGAGCATTCCTCAGGCAGAGTGTGTGTCAGCAAGGAGGAATTAAAGACAGTGAATTCCCTGACTCTCCACTCGCTCCACCCTGTGCCTCTTCTCTTCCTTCCTTCTCCTGTCATGGTTTCCTGAGGTGAGGCCTTGGCAGCTTTGGATGTAACCATAACCCAGCCAACAGCCAGATTCCTGCGCCACAGAGGGTGTGCCAAGGACCACCCCAGAGGGGATTCGGCGCGGAGTTGTGCAGTGCTGGTTACCCTGGCTCTCCTCCATGAGCAGAGCGGGGCCAAAGCTCGGCTTCAGCCGTGACAGCCCTGATTGGTTACAGCTTCTGACTGTTTCTGCTCTGGGGGCCAGAGGCTGGCATCATCACCAGGTCCCTGATTCAACCAGGTCTTAGCTGAAGCTCTGCAGCTGGCTGGTCTCCTGGCTTCACCCATTCTGTGCCAGATACAGAATCTCATCTCAGCAGTGTGCCTGTGAAGACAGTTTCATCTTAGGGGATAAAAGAACCACAGCGTGGATACTGAGCCATGACTCAGACTTCTGGAATGTCTGAACGCCCGAGGGGTGGGGGTTCTCAAAGGCAAGGAGCCCAGAATTTCCAAGTGGGTGGAAATATTTGAGGAAGATTTGACTGACACATTGGTGATGTGTTTTTAGAAAAAATCGTTGGAAATCACGCAGCAAATCCTTGCTATGTTTTGTAGGATGTGGGCAAGGGCATCCAGTGTCATTCATTCTGGGAGGGGATACTGGGTGCCCCACCTTCAAACACAGGCAGCTTCCCAGTGAACCACCCCGGAAGGCTTAGCAGGTCCTCTGAGATCTCTACTCTGCCTTCTGCATACCCTCAGGCTACTTGCCCACTTTGTCTGAACAATACCTACAGAGCAGGTATCCACACTTCCCACCAGCTCTCCAGGCCTTGTAGAAACCCCAGGCAGGTCTGCAGCCTCAGCACCAGGGGTGGGTCTGTCCCTGCCCCAGCCCACCCCTGCATACCTCTCCTGCTGCTTTTCCCTTCAGGCCTCTCACCTGCTTCCTCAAAACTTGGTTCACACTCCCAGGAGGGCTGCGCTGCCCACCACACAGCACTACACTCTCCTGTGCTTTTAGAATGTGATCAATCGCCTAATGCTTGGGGTAGGGTTGAGGAAGTAGGATGCCTTGCAGCCACTCACTCTCATTTCAAACTAGGAGCCTGACTAGAGCTTAGGTTCTAACACGAGCATCTAGGAGAAGGAAATGTGGCAGAGGACTCCAGCCTATCTCCTGGAGAGGGAAAGCGGGTGTTGGCTCTGGGGGCAAGGGGAAGCAGGGATGGGGTCTGAGAGAAGACACGCCAGGGTCTGCAAGGGAGCAGCCGACCATGGCTTCCTCGTGGCACTTCCTAAGCCCACGGAATTCAAGGAGCAAGTCTGGGCCCTGCAGATTATGAAACGAAACCCAGAGCTGTGGGAAGCACATAGTTTCCTGCTCCACCCAGAGGCTGAGGACCAGATATTAGCTCCGCACTTCTCAGAAAGATTATTGCACCTGACTTCCTGCCAAGATCTTGCCTATCTCAGTTCTTCAGCAGCTGGTCTGACCAATGGTCCTATAAAGGGAGTGAGAGTGAGAGCCAAGGGAGCCGACTTTCTTTGCTCTTCAGGTGAGAGCGTGCTCCTCCCGTCCAGTTCAGAGCCCAGCCTTTCTGAAGACCAGGTGCACTGAGTGTGAGTGTGTGTTCTGTGGGGTGCGGGGTGGCTGCTTTGAGGGGGCACAGGATCTGAGAAGCCTGCGCCCTCGTCCAGGAGGCTGCTTGTCTCTGAGGAAGGTGGCCCACGCCTCTCCATACACAGACAGGCTTGTCACACACCTTAGCTTGTGGAGCTCCATCACCTTCCATACCATGCAGGAAACATCCCTGGCACAGAAAGCCTTTCTAGGGAAGAAATCTCATTTCCTCTGAGGACTTCCAATTGTCTCTTGTCAAATTGTCTCTTGAAGGTATAGAGGCATTAGTGTGTTGGTAGATAAGACCCTTTGCTACCACCTGACCCTTCTTGGTGTGTCTTTAGTATCACCATGCTGTCCCTCTCCACCTTGAAGACCCTCTTCGCCATCTGCATCTTCATTGCCTTCCAGCTCACCATCACAGGTGAGCATACACAAAGGACCCTTCCCCCCAAGGACGGGAAGAGCAGGAAAGGGCGAAGTGGGCAGTGAAGTTCCTTGGGGCAACACTGCTGACCATGAGCTTCCAGGGCTCCAGGTGGCCTCTGGGGGTGGCTTTGTGGCACCTTGATTGCTTGTAATCAAGTTTTCTATTGCACGCGTCCACTACCATGCTCCAGAGTCTCATTCTTGAGTTTGCCTATTGTGTAATTCCTGTTTCCCCTCAGAGTGCTATGAATGTACGAACTGCTCTCTAACAGAATGCACCATTAACCCATCCACTTGTAAAACTTCCAAAGCCTGCTTCAGTCTCATGCAGGAAGTTACAACCTTAGGTAAGCCACACCTGCCCACCTGTGCTATCAGCCCCCCTCGCCCCCTCCCCTCCAGCAGACAGAGGAGGCATGGAGAGTGGCAGGCCCACCTGGCTCACAAACATGGAGTATCTGTTCCAATTGCAGTCTTTCCTTTATCCTCCAATTCGTCCACAGTGTCCTAGCAGCAGAGCTGGAATGGGGCAATACAGACTGTCTGGGGACAGGGATGGGTGGTTCTGGTCCCTACCTCACCTCCTGCAGTCAGCTGGCAAGATTCCCCTTCTTTGTATGTGTGGTCCCAGCCTCAGTCATGCCCAGGAAGGGCCCCCCTTCTGTGGGGGTCTCCTACAAGCTCCTCCTCATGGTTTGCCCTGGGAAAGGGACCAGTGCAGAACTCTTTGGAAATGTGAAAAAGTCAAGGGTCAAGGAAATAAAGGGTGTGACTCCGGGATTCCAGTCTCGCTGAGGCTCATGAGGGAAGTTCTCCTCTCGATCTGGTTCTATTCAGGGGTGCTCTCTGGCATAGTCCAGGAGAAAGGCTGTTCTCCAGGAACCTGTACTCCGTTGGCCTTCTCAGCGACCCTGGGGGACAAGTACACATTTGGCTATGACCAGCGATGCTGCCAAAGCCAGCAGTGCAACAAGGAAGACACCCCCTGTGAGTCCCTTGCCTCGGCATGCTCCCCAGCTCCGGGCCTTGCTTCTGCTATGTCCCTGACTGTCTCCGCTTCCAGACACCAGGTGCTCTGCCTGCAGACCCCTCTCCTCTCCACAGGCCTCCCCGTGGAGGGCAGCTTGGGTGGGAGCCCCAGACCCCTGGGTGCCAGGGGCTGAGCCTGTGAGTTTTCTCCAAGGGCAAGCCTGTAGGTTTGAACCCTTTGCTCTGCTGTTCCTTTAGGAAACATCCTCCGGTATTTATAATTTCCTGTTCTTTCAGCAGCATCTTTATACCACAGATTATTTTCTTTCCCATTATCTAACTGTTTTTCTGCAGCCAGGGCACAGAGAGGTAATTGGCAAAAAAGAAAGACGCCACTGGATTCCTATCAGATCCTTTTGTTTTAATCATGTTTTCCCCACCTGGTAGCCTTGCCCACCCTGGGCTAGTTGTGCTTTTTCTGAGGGATCCTGGGATAACTGTGCTGTTAGGGAACAGTCATACTGTTGCCAATTTATCTTTCTATTACTCAACATGAAACTTTCTTTCTTCATTCAGTGTCCCGGGATTCAAAACTCAATGGCCTTGAATGCCCTGCTTGCTTCACTGAGGATGACACAACCTGCGACCCAGCCTCCTTGAAGTGCAGAGGGGCAGAGACCAAGTGTGTGGTGGTGTCCGGCAAAGGTATGGCCTTTCCCCGTGCACTGCCGTGCAGCCTCTGGAGGCAGAGATCTGGGCATAGGAGGGCCGTTATTGTGCTCCCTGGGCACGGTGGCAGCAGGTGCTGGGGCTGCTCAGACAGAAGCTGCCTCCCTGCTCGCTTCTGGCTTCTGGCAGGCAGGTTCGGGTCCTCTGTGTGTGGGCCTCTCCACAGGATGTGGGCATCCTCAGGGCACATCAGCTGGCTTTCCACACAAGACGGAGCACTCAGTAGCTAACCTCAGAAGTGGCATGTCATCATTTCTGCTTCTCCTGTTGGTCCCAGAGGCCAACCTGAGAACTCCTTGATGCAGAATGGGGGCCAGCTGCCCAGGGCACCATTGTGAGGTGCTAGGAGCTGCTGGGGACCTCTTGGAGGATGACATTTGCATGTGGTCAGTGCTTGGCTCTCTCTCCAAGGTTTGGACAAAGTCATTACAGGTAAATGGAAAGAGGAGAGGAGAAAAGGAGAGGATAATTAGACAATGGGACTGGCAGTTTGATGAAAATGAAGGCAAACTGTGCTTTTAAAATCGCCAAGAAATATTTATGTGACATATTAATAAATCAGTGAAGCAATGCAAAGGTAATATATTTCATATAAACAGTATACTCAGTTTGGTCACTGGTAAATAAGGAAATGCCAAAGACCTGTGATAGTTCACCCTTATGATTAAAATCATTGTCCTGTCCCTTTCACAAATAGTAAGAATGAATTATCAAGTGTTTTAACTTTATACTCAATTATGCTTTTTGAAAAAAAGGATTTTGAAGAAGAATTTGAGACTAGCAGGACAATGGTCCTTTGTCTAAATGAGTGGACATTAATAAGAAAAACAGGATGCCATGTGGGACACTGCAGAGGGCTGGAGCTGTCCCTGATGGACAGCTGTTCTGCTCCCATCTGCCACAGGAAGTGCAGACACACTGTAGGTGTGTTCACCAAGTTGTTCTCTCAAAAACTCAGATCCACCAGGAAGAAAATGTCTTGCCTTTCGGGAGCACCTTAATATTTCTCTCTGGCTTCTCCAGGGAGGCAAAGGGACAGGAGAGGACAGGTAGCCCAGGAGCTCTCGAACCCACCCATGAGGTCCAACCTTTCATCCATTTCCAGCCTGTGCCTATGTTTCTTCTAAAGAGCCTCCAGAGGCTGCAGTCTCCTTCCAGACCTGGGACTTCAGGGTCCCCTGGAGGTCACTGCACACTGGGCAGACAGTGCAGCCGGAGGACAATGAGACTGTGTCCCTGGGTGGAGCTGGAGCTGTGCTCACAGTTCTCATGTGAAGGCTGAACCATGTGCCTGGGCACCCTGGGCACTTCTGCTCCCTGAGGAAAGCAGGGTGGGGGTGGGGACAGGGGTGACCAGAGCCAAGGCTGACTCTTGACCTTTCTGCTGGCAGCCATGGAAAACGGAGCCTATGTCCGTGTGTTCTTTGGTATGGGCTGTGCAACTGAATCTGCCTGCGACTTGGATATGAATGTTCTGGGTGGTGTGAAGATCCGTACTAAGTGCAACTCTATCAGCAGTGGGAGCCCGGCCCTGACCTCTGTCACCTCAGCAACCCTGATCAGTCTCTTCCTGCTAAAAGTGCTGCTTTGATTGTACAGGCACTGGAAAACCACACATCTACAAACCTGAATGTGTCGGACCCTTGGATAGTTCCCTTCCCCTCAGCATCTCTCCAAAATGGCAGGATTAAAAAATAGGTGTTTCCATACGTATGGATGTAATTTCCCATCTGTAGCTAATTTAGAAAGTCCCGCTCTTTTCCTAGTGCTCACTTGTCAGCCCTAGCAGCAAGGTATCTCTGGATCCCAGCTTTGTCACAGCCCACGTCCTCAGCCACCCTTGGCATGGTTTCCCATGGTCCAGGGGATGATTTTGAATGAACAATTCACAGCTCTGAAGGGTCTTTTTCCTCAGTTCATATAGTCTCATGTACAACTAAGCACCTCCCATCTCAGAATGCATGTGTGGATTTGTGGCACGTACTGTGGATTCCTCTACTTTCAAGAATGAGGGGCAGCAGGATTCAGGCACAAGTGGCCTTGAGGTAGTTTGAGCCCCAAGGTTCAAGCACAGAGACCCCAGAGAACCACCATGTGTATACTCATGGCTCTGACTGTGTCTCCTGCTCTCCCTGTGAAGCTTGGAAAGAGGCTGAGGGTCATGCAGGAGAGAAAGAGCCTTGGAGAATCTTTTGATGCTCCAAATTCAGTTTATCTCCCAAAGTTTACAGCATACCTCTTAATAAAACTGTGTAGAAGAAAAGAGTGTCTTGTCATTATTTCTATAACTCAAAGGATGGTAAAGCCAGGGCTGTTTCTAGCCCCAGGCCAGCCTCCATGTGGTCCGTTTCATGTTCTCTTTTCTGCCTGGGCAGAGCCATTCCGAATCGTGTGGCTGAGCCCCGGCTCCCTGGGGCCTCGTTTGGGGCCATTTCACACGCAACCTTACACATTTGTCCTGCCCCTGCTGACTGTGTGGGTGCCCTCTGCCCCCAGAGGAGGGCTCAGGCTCATCCTGAGAAAGTGAGGCCTTGAAGCCACCCCCAACTGTGAGGGTGACTGAGTGATATGGTGACGTTTCAGTTGTAAAAACTCCTGACAGTGCAGCCATAGCAAAGAAGAGTGTGTGGTCCACGAGGGGTGCATTCTGAGGTGAGTGGAAGGTGAGTTTCTTTTACTGTAATGATTTCTAAAAGGAATTTTACACTCACCACATATTTTGACCTCAACTCCCCTATCCCAGCTAAAACCCAGTGCTTCTGTGTTAACCCACTAACATAGACAGCCCATGGGCAATTCCTGCAGGCAAGTTCTGACAAATTCGTCTTCATCTCAAGCAGAGGAGCAGAGACCAGCCAGCAGTGTTTCCTTTGCCACCCAAGAAACACATCTCAGATGTATCCTGAGACCCACGGGTGAGCCTTGCCCTTGCCTGCTAGCAGCAGGAGTACAGATAGATGCTCTTGGGCCCTGAGCCAGGCAGGAGAGATCACGTCTCCCAGCCCAGCTTTTCCCACAGTGCAGATGTGCTTTGAGTCCTTCGACCAGTGTTTCCTGAGCAGAATTGACACAGCTATGGCAACATCTAATTTCAAATCTCTTACCTCAGTTGGCACAAGGAAATAAAAACCAGTCTCATTCTTTAATTGCAATGTTACTAAAAAACAAAACAAAACAGCAAAAAAAACCCATACATTTTAAAGGGCCAGCAAGATAGCTCAGTGGACTAAAGCCCTGCTTGGGCAAGCACAGGGACTGCGGTTTGATGCTCAGTACCGAATGCTGCTCCAGCCCCACCCTTGGGCGTGCTGAGCTGGCCCTTGAGTCTAGGCATGGTGGTGAGCATCCATAATCCCAGAGCTGGTAGGCTGAAACAGGAGGACCACCACAAGTCCAAGCTGTGTAGTGAGGCTCTGTACCAAATATATCAAAAACATACATTTTAAAATAGCATTTTCATGCTTTTACACAATGTTGTCATTTGTTGTGTGTTCACATCTAATCCAGAAAGTGGTGTGTGGGGTCCAGGCGCTTCTCTGCTTATTGATGGGTGAGAATGAATTCTCTTTTGCCCATGAGAGTTGATTTCAACAGTGGTAAAGATGTCCTATCATTTACTGGGGGCTCACTATGTGCAGCACTGTCTGAAGCACTTTCTGTGAATTCACTTACAAAAATATCATGCGTACCATTTTCATCTCCTTTTACAGCTAAGGACATGGAGGCACAGAGATTAAAGTGCGCTGCTAGTGGGCAGTGGAGTGGAGATTTGAATCCAATCCATGTGTTGGTAAGAGGACCGCGCTTCCCATGGACTAGGGCGGGACTGCGGAATGTGAGAGCATCAGTGTTTCTATAGCCTGTGTGAATTTTCTATTGCTTCCACAACAAATTAGTACCAAATTGGTCTCTCAAAGTACACTAATGTCTTCCTTCATGGTTGTGAGGGAGAGAGTCAGAAATGAATTCCACAGAGCTAAATTCGGGGTCTGCTGGGCTGGTTGCTCCCCGAGACTCTGGGGGAAGCTCCGCCTTTGCTGTCGCTGGCTTCCAGCAGCTGCCAGATGCCACAGTCCACAGGCCAGGCGCACCGCTGCAGCCTGCGCTGTCAGCACACACCCCTGCCTTGACGACCCTCCTCCTTCCGGCCTCTTATGGAACCTCGTGACTGTACTGGGCCTCTCAGGTAACCTGGAGTCATTTCCTCACCCAAGGCCTAAAGAGAATTGGGAAGTCTTGTTCACCGTAGCGATGGGTGTGGATTTCCTTGGAGGACAACATTCAGACTGTCGCGGAATCCACGTATTTGCAAGGAATTTTGGGAGCGCGCCAACGGGAGGCGTTCCTAGAGCAGAACACCCGGGCGCTGCTTAGTGGGGAGCGGTCCTGGGAGGTCCTGCACCAGGCTGTGCGGGCAAGGCTGCGAGGGCTGCGGGGCTACACACCTGTTAGCGGATCAGCAGAAACAAGTGCATACGTCAGCCTTATTATGTGCTGAATTGGTCACTGTCTTGTCACAGGGATGGGATACTGTCACAACTTAGAGGAGAGTTGAGTCGCCAGTTTAATCACTGACAGGTCCAATTATTTAAATACAGGCTGACTAAAAAAAACAGTATATTTTCATTACTTTTCAGAAAAATAACATAATGGAATTTAAGATAACAATTTTATCAGATTTATTCAATAATTTTTCTGTGTATGGTATATCTTAAAAATTCAGTATTCAATGCAATTTTTTTTTCCACTAGGGATTGAACTCAGGCTCTTCCACTTGCCAGGGAAGAGCTTATTCCACGGAGCCATCTTCCTGGCCCCCTCAATGCAGTGTTACAGTCTGAACACAGCATCCAAATCCTCTTTGCATGACTGTCATTCTCTGAGCAACACACTTCACATTGACATGTTAGTCTTTTTTTTTTTTTCTCTATGTGTATGATTTCAAGAAAACGTCTGACGCTGATGACGGATGTCCTGTTTGGCATGTCGTCAGCCCATATTTTTCAGTTATTTGATCTATCAGATCTAATCTAAATTGTAAATGACCTTTTAAATGCCTTTGTTTTGAATAAACAATAAATGAACTTCATATCATTTGGCCCAGAAGGTGGATAAATAATCTATAGTATTGTCTTCTTGCTCACTTTCAATTACAGGGTAGCTTGCTAGAGGTTGGCCAGCTCCTGTCAGCTGACCTCACATGGAATTATCATAATCACTGGCCGCTACTAAAATTGTTTTAGTCTCACTTCTTCCTTCACCGCGTCACTTCTGTCCTTCCATTTTATAACTCAGAATTTCCTTCTTGATGGGCCAACATTTCTCCCTTCTTCAGTTTTTTATTTCACAGATGTTTGGCTTTTCCTTCCTGCTTGGTCTCAGTGTCCCAAATGTGTCCTCTTTATTTTGTAGAGGAACATCACTGAGTTTTGGAGAAGTATAAAAGAAAAATTCTACCTAATGCATTTACATAAGAGGTTTTTTGTTTGTTTGTTTTACATAAGAGTTTTTATAGGGCTGGGGATATAGCTCTGCAGCATAAGCACCTGCCTGCCAAGCACAAGGTCCCAAGTTCGAAGCCTGGAACCTGGCATGGTGGTGCATACCTTGAACTTCACACTAGGGAGGCAGAGACATGAGGAGGATCACTATGACTCTGAACTGCATAGCGAGACCCTGTAACAATAATAATAATAATAGTAATAAATTCAAAAAAAGAGTTTTCATAGATTGTAGCA
This sequence comes from Ctenomys sociabilis, assembly GCA_004027165.1. NCBI lineage: Eukaryota > Metazoa > Chordata > Mammalia > Rodentia > Ctenomyidae > Ctenomys > Ctenomys sociabilis. Next base: position 21,999 of record PVKA01026792.1, read on the forward strand.
CACAATCATACCAAAACTTATTAGCTTTCACTGAAAACAAACATCACAAGTGAATACAATGTTCTAAATTTTTTTAAATGCAAAAAATAGTCAATATGAAACAAATAAACAGATGTATGAGTGTATCTCAGGTGAACAAGAGTAGACTAGTTGAAATGACACCTGCCCTGCCCCAGCAATGCTCAGGATAGTCAGGATGTGAACAAACGCACTGCCCAAGTGACTGTCAGGGTCTGCTGTTAAGCAGTTAATTTGACCATGGATCAGGTCTAGTCCCTGGTCAGCTAGCCCCAAGGAAGGGCATTATGGCAAGAGAATGTGGCAGAGTAGAGCCTAGAGCTGCTTGCCCACGGCATCCAGGAAGCAGAGAGGGGAGGGAGCTGGGCAGGGAGCTCTGCCTACCTTCCAAAGACACCTGCCCACCCACCCACCTCCCCCAACAGGCCCGTGAGTCAACCATGGCTAAGCACAGCGCCCCATGGGCTAGCGGCCTCACACAAGCTCCACTCTCTGCTCAGCAGACTTGGAAAGGGTTTTCTAGATGGACGCCCCTAGAATAGTAAAGAGCAAGAGTGTCTTTGCATAGATTTCTGTGCCTCAGAGGTGGGCGGAAGCTATGCTCTCCATACTTCAGAGAGAGTGCCAGAGCCCTGAGGTGTGTGGCAGCTACTGCCATGTCTTGTCTTGCTTTTTCTAAGGACTAGCACCATGCTGGATTAGAGCATTGTGAAAGTGACCCATTAGTAGGCTCGACTCAGCCACGCTCTCTTGCCACGATGCCCTGCCTTGAGCTAGCTGACCAGGGACTAGCCCTGATTCATTGTCAAATTAACTGCCTAACAGCAGACCCTGAGAGTCACTTCTACCACATCAGAACAATTTCTTCTGTAGAGACTCTATCGCTATACTCTGAGAGTGAGCGTGAGACCCTGGGGTTAGAGGTTCATGTGTACAATTTGGAGGGACCAGTTCTGCCCACAGCAAAGTGCTGCAGAGGTCGGCGTGATGTCAGGTACGCAGCAAACCCTCGGGAGCGGGCACAGGCCCCTTGCTTGCTTCTCACTTCCACCATGCTTAGGTACCCTGTCTCCCCATGTCCTTTCATTCCACACTACACATCTCCTGGGCTCACCAACCTCCTTACCCCCATGTCCCTCTCTTCTGGGCCTCAGAGGTAGGCAGAATCCATACACTCCATATTTCAGAGGAAGCGCCAAAGCCCTGCAGTGTGTGACAGGTACTGCCATATCTTGGGAGTGGACATGTCACCACAAGAATGCAGAGAGGCCCCAAGGAGTCGTACTCACTCAGATAGATTACTACCCTTGCCCCAGGAAATAGATTTCAGGAAGTATTGGTGGGAGGTTTAGCCTGATTAGGCAGAGCTAGAAAGTGAGAGAAAATAGGGAAGCAACTTCAGCTTGGGGAGACCCAGGGGCTGAGCTCGGAGGAAGGGAGCAGCCTCTCATAGCATAAAGGAGTGGGACCAGCTCAGGCTTGGTCACGATGGCCTCTGTGAGAGTCCCCTGCACTTCATTCCACCCCCACCCTGTCCAGGTGACAGTGTCAATCTGGGTAGTGGCAGTCCACCAGCCTCTGCTGGATCCACAGTGCCCACAGGTTCGGAGAGGCACTGGAGCCTGCCAGGTGCTCCCCAGGACTTGAATGGGCCCGGGTATTGCTTACCTTGAGGTCCTTGGGCACCAAGGGAGTGACATGGGTAAATTTAAAGCTCATCAACCTTGTATTGCCAATGTTTGGATGCTTGTGAAGTGATAAGAAGGCCTATGTACAGAGCTGGGCTGGGGTTCAACCTGAAGTTCCAAGGGAATAAAGGAGACAGAAAACACAGGCCAAGCTCTGTGCTCCTCTTAATTACCCACTGGGCATGTGCGAGTACAAGTGAAAAGTCACCATTTTTAGCACAAGATGCCTTCAAGTTCCTGATTGCACAAAATAAAATACAGACCATGCTTTCAGTGAATGACAGCTTAAGGGCCAGAGGTTTATTTGTCCTCTGCCCCTACAGTAGTTTCCATCTCAGTGATCTGTGACAAGGCAACAGCCCTTGCATCTTGGCAGAGTCTGAGGCCAAGAGCTGTTGAATGTCAGCTGAGTTCTACCTGGCTCTGGCTTCCCATGGACCACACAAAGGAGAAACTGGCTAGGCTTATGGATCTTTCTAGCCAAGATCTCACCTAGGCCAGGACTCTAGGAGCTGGCTGTATGTAACTCATAGACTCTCATCCCAGAAGAAGAAGGCACTGTTAGGTTGGGGAGGGAAGGGGTGCAAGCCACAGCCTTGTGGTATGGAGCTGGGGAAGGACAGTAGCCACCTAGGCTGCCTGAGGAGAGATATTCTCACCAGGAAAGCCTTGGCCACCTCCAAAGGTGAAGTCATATGGCAAAACATTGGTTTTCTTCAAAAGGAAAAAATATATATATCAGTTTATCTGTTGTTAATTTATTCAGAACAATTGCCTTAGGAGATGGGTACAGAATCAAAATAGTTTAGCTCTGTAAAAATTTGAAAACAAAATACAAATACCCTACTTTTTAAATGAAATACATTTATTAAAGAAACATTTAAAATTAAGTGACTAAACACAAAATAAAAATGAAATACTCACATTGTCCATGAACTTCCAGTTTGTTTTCAAGTTTTGCAATAGTCCTTTCAGGGTGAACCACACTCCTTTTCTTTTCCTTTATTTTTTTTTTTTTTCTTTCTCATTTTATATATTTGGTACAGGGTCTCACTATGCAGCTCCGGCTTGTAGTGATCCTCCTGTTTTCAGCACTGGGATTACAGATGTGTGCCTCCACACCCAGACTCATTTGCTGGCTCAGGGTGTCCAGGTGCAGGGCTGGTTTGGCATGCAGGACCAATGATCAAACCCTGATCCCTGTGCTTGCCAAAGCAAGCACTTAGTCTATTGAGCTATCTCCCCCATGTTTCATATTAAAAGTGTGCATAAATTATTGGTCCATCTTAGGAAAAACTCTGGGTAAATTATTGTGTTTGTTTAGCAAGATCACAAGTAAGCATTACAGTTATTCTTGGAGATCAAAATTTAGATTATCAGCTGGGCATGGTAGTGCAGGCCTGTAATCCCAGCACTCAGGAGGCTGAGGCAGGAGGATTGTTGTGAGTTTGAGACCAGCTTGAGCTACAAAGTGAGCTTAAGGCCAGCCTGAAATGCATAGTGAGACCTTGTCTCAAAAAGACAAAAAAACAATTTAGATTATCTGTATGCGAACTAGTATCAGTGAAAAAAATATAAATTATCATCTTCCATGACAGAAACTAAATCACACTTTGCTGAAATGCTTCTTAGATAGTTGTAAGATCAGGGTGGGAGGGGAATGGGAAAGAAAAGAGTCAAGATCTATCACATCCAGGTACATGTTCCCTATGACGAATGCTATCATGTGTATCAAAAATGTACCAGTGAAATTAATAAAAAAAATATCGAGTTTACCAGTGTTTATCAGTGTTGTGATAATGTATAATTCATCTAAAGCTAAAGAAAAATACTTATAAATGTTCTCTAACTTTACATCAATATTTGATATTAAGAACTTTTGTTCCATATGTAGTTATTTGATTGGCTTAAAGAGGGTTTTGAGGGCCAGGGAGATAGCTCAGTACAATAAGTGTTTGCCTGGCAAGCACGAGGTCCTGAGTTCAATCCCTGGTACCGCAAAAAAAAAGAGGGTTTTCACTTCACATACAATGACCACTTCGGTCTTAATCACCTGGACCTGAAGGAGAAGTTAAAGCAGACAAGACAAAGAGCAGCTGGTGGCAGCCAGCCAGGATTCACCAGATCAGCTGGTTCTGCCTCAGACAGCGGCTGCCTGCTGTGAGCACAGGCCCGCAGGCTCCCTGGGACAGAAAGGACAGCCAGAGATGAGCCCCAAGACCTCCATCGCCAAGGGCACTGCTATCACCCAGAGCAGGCCAGAGTCAGCTCCAGAGCCCGTGGTGCTCGCCTATAGGCCTCACCCTCCACCTCCCCTGCAAGGATGCTTCTGGGCAGGTGCCTTTCCTTCCTCCACACTTGCTGCTGCTGACCTCAGCTGCGCCTTCCAGTCCCCCCCTTGCAGCCCATTGCAGAGCACCAGTCTCAAAGTTCATTTAAAATCTCACCCTTTCCCCAACCAAATCCTGCCTGCCCCTCCTGGGCTTGTCCTGCTGTTGGGTGGCTCAAGCGGGCTCTGCTCTAAGTACTCAGGAACCTCCAACACAGGCCTAAGCCTGCCGAAGTTCATGTATAGACAGGCACACAACCCTTGAAGGATGGGCAAATGAACAGCTGTCTAAGCCTGGAGAAATTAGCAGTCACAAAAGCATGCAGAAACACAAAAATGTAACTTTAATTCATAAACAGCGGCAGCTGGGCCCTTTCAGAGCTCAGTGCAGCAGCTTCCCCAGGAAGAGAAAGAGGAGGTGAGGTGGAAGCCTTGCCCCAGCACCACTCCTGAGAGCTGGGACGCACTTCCCAGTCTCGTTAGTGATTCGGAAGCCCAGATAGGAAGTGAGAGACTCTCCACAGAGCTCTGCTCGGATGCACTTCTTCATTTCAATGGAGATGTTGTTGAAGCCTGCAGGATACCGCACACATGAGTCTGCCACCCTCTGTCCTTCCTCTTTTCCCTTTCAGTCCCCACACACTGGTCAGGACCTGCATTACCCGCAGAAGGGCAACAGACTCCTGACCCCCTCACACCCATGTCAGTGTAGTACAGATGTACTTTCTACATTTGACTTACCTCAGCTGCCCCCAACTCACTGCCCCTGGGGACCCAGCATGTGCTCTTATGGACATTCTGTACCATGCACTGTAGGCTGTTGGGGCAGTCTGCACACTGCAGGATTCGGGGGGCTGTGCATCCGGGTTCCAGTTACATACACTTAGTGACTTTAAGGGAATAAGACTAATCTGAGTCATCTATTAATGAACAGCAATGGCCATAAAAGCTCTGCTTAATGTGTTCTCCGCCTGTTCAAGGCCTTCCCAGGCAGGCTCACACACAGCAAGCACCGTGGATGATTTTATCTCAGCAGTAGCAAGTGACTGCTGCCCTAAAGCAAAGAATCCCCCTGCTTAAGCAAAAGCAAATTCAGGAGACCAGCTACCTTGCGAAGCTGTAATACTTTGTTATATTACAATAAATACTATGAAGTTAATATAACTTTGTTAAGTGAAATTCTGTATCACTTGTCCTTTTTCTATTTTAATTCTAATTGGTACTCTCTTTTTAAAACATTAAAAAGAAATGATAAGCAAATAAAAGGGCCAGTGTTTAAGCTAAAAAGACAGACACTGACAACTCAGACTGCAGGAGGAAGGGGACAGCAAGAAGGGGTGTAGGGACAGCCCCATGCTCAGGACCCAAGCTTCTTTTGCTGGTCCACACTGCCTTCCTAACTCCCTTCTAGCTACCTCTTCTATTCCATTAGGATTTTCTTAAGGACAGAACAGTATATTTGACTTTATGATTCCTTTAAGAAAATTTAAAGTTAGTCATTGTTTCTCTTCAAACCACTCAAAAACCTGGAGAGGACGTGGGAGGAAAACCTGAAAATGTCCTGTGCTTACTACACCAAGCAAAGTGTGCAGGGGAGAAAGCTTCACACATGTGCACAGCCGACACCCCGAGGCAAGCCGGGAGTCATCAGCCAATATGTGTACAAGTTCCCAGGTGCGCGAACCAATGGGAAAAGGCCAGCCGGACATCTGTCAGAGTCATGGTACTGCTGCATTCTTGCTCCTCAGAGATGTGGACAAAAGCCAGCCTCAACCCTGGCCTTGAAACACGGGCAGCACAGCTCACAAGAGGGAGGCACTTGCTCTGTGCCTGAGGCATGCTGTACCTGAGCTTGTACCTGTTTTTATGATGCCAGAAAACTCGAAGCACTTGAGCTTATCTGCTGCACACCATTTGAGCTCGGTGTCGCATTTTCTTCCCCTTATAGCAAAGCATGTCGGGCACCGCAAGCCACTGGAGCTGAGCTCATTAACATCCTTCTCCTCTAAGTCACTCAGATTAATCTCCCAGAAGACTGTTAGGAAAAAGAATGCAAACTTGCTAGGAGCCATGGTCAGTGAATGCGGGCACACACAGCAAGCTCAAGGACTCGAGCCACTACTCTGTCCCCTGCCCCCACCAGCCTCCTTCAAGGGACACCAAGTCACACTGGGCTCAGCCCTGGAGTCAGTGTGAAAATCTCTGCCCTTACATGGTTATGTTCTGATGGCAGAGAGGAGGCTCAAGGCCAACAAGAAGGGGTCTTGGTAAGTTTTAGTGATACATAGTACAGAGAAGCACATAGGACAGGGACTGTCAGTTCACAGGGCTGTCTTGCTGCCTCTATCCACACAGTCCCATCGCCACCTGCTGTCAAGGGCAAAGACAGGGTATGGCTTCTCCAGGACAGGTCCTGGCAGAGCACAGGGCAGGGTGGTGGGAGCATAAATGGTGAAGTGGACACCCATGGAAAGGCACTGGCAAAGCAAAAAGGAAGCAAAAGCCCTGACATTTACCTGCAGAACTGGGTCAGGCTTCCTCAAGGCGGTTCCAGTGTGCTTACCGTTCTCTACCACCAGAACTTCCCTGACTCTCCTGGCTCTGTGCTACACATGAAAGCAGGGTGGGTGACCTCAGCAGACACGCTCACCGGACCTGTACACCTTGCCTGGGCACCAAGCATCCTCTGCTTCTTGCTCAGCTAGACTGAGAGCTAAGACAGCAGCTCTCAGAAGCAGAGGGAGTGGGTGGTGTAGACTCCAGGACTCCTGTGCCCAATGGTTGCAATGAGTGGGCAGATGACAGGGCCTGGGGACCAGACAGAGCTCTCAGTACTGCCGTGATGTGGTATAGCACTATGAGGCCAGGAAATATTCCAAGACTGTTTTTCTTTAAAGTATATATGTCCAGGGAAGAGTGTTATGGTCTGTGTCTAGCTGTCCCCCCAAAGCATTGTGTAGTCATGGGGTGGAGACTTCTAGAGCTTGTGATTAACTCATAATCCACTGGGATTATGTGTGATCCAACATTGGGATTATGGGTCTTAGTACTGCTCAGATTATGGGTGCCTCCCAGACCTTCTTTAGTAATTGTTCTTTGCTGTCATTGTTGCTGTTCGGCTGCCATGAACTGCTGCTCCCTGCCATGTGCCCCTCTGCCCTGGAGCCAGGTGAGTATGGACTGAAACCTCCTGTAACTGTGAAACCTTTCCTTCCTTCATTTTGGGTGTTGAGTATTTGTCCCAGCAACGAGGGAAGAGTAACTAAGACAAAGAAGATGTGAAATAGTTTAACCTTTTTTTAGCTGAAATTTTAACCTTTTCAATAACCTCCCCTCTCAGCAGGTGCAGAAGCTGGGAACCATGCACTGCCAGGATGAGGGGCAGAAACAGAGCCCAGCACTGCTCCATGGCCAGCTACCCTATCCCCAGGGGCCCCGGCTAACCTCCCCTCTTATCTCTGGAGCCTTGCTGGACAAAGTCCAATCAAAGTAATTACAAACCCAGAGTCAGAACTAATTTCTAAAATCAGAGAAAATAAAGCTTCAAAAGTAGACAAAACTAACATAAAAAGAACACCAATTATTAACACCTGACTTTAAATTAATAATTTCAGGCTAGGGAGATGGCTCAGTGGAATAAGCATATGGGCCGGAGTTCAAGCCTGGGTTCTGCCAAAATAAATTAATAATTTCATAGAAATATGTAGCCCTAGCAATAAGCCGCATCTCCCTCTCTCATATTCTGAGCTTTTTCCCTATTCTGAAGTTAATCCTCCAATGTGTCTATTTCACAGTAAATGGGTCAAAATTAAATGACATTAAAATTTACCACAAGCGTCATCCCAAATGCTCAGCAGCCAAAAATGGCTGGGGACTCTGCACAGCTCAATCACTATGGAATACAATGATGAACAAAGACCAAGACTGCAGTGTGTGCCAGCCGTCACTGCCACCTAGTTTTAGTGGGTACAAAAGTACCATTCCTTGAGGTGGAAGGATCACTTCAAGACCAGCCTGGATAATACTGTAAGATTCTGTCTCAAAAACCAAAACAAGGGCTGGGGAGATAGCTCAGTGGAATAAGTGCTTGCCTGGCAAGCACAAGGTCCTGAGTTTGATCCCCAATACGGGGAGAAAAGAAAAAAAAAAAAAAAAAAAGGATTGGCTGGGATACAGCTCAGTGGCTTACTTGCCTGGAAAGCATAAGGTTCCCAGTACTGAAAAAAACAAAACAAAGCAAACAAACAAAAAAAAGAGCTGGAATAGGGAAGGATCTAAAGGGTGTTCAGGGTCTCACTACTAGATTGGACTCATAGTGATTCTCCTGCTTGCAGCCTCCCAAGAGCTGCGATTACAGGGGTGTGCCACCATGCCCAGTTTCAATAGTCTTCAGTGTGTCCCGGGGGCCTGCTTGTAGGCACTTTAATCTGATGAGCTATTTGGCAGGCCCAATACTGCCATTTCTTATAAAAATTCTACACTAGATCAAATTCAATAATCATCACTTGTTATTGTGATGGATGACCCATTAGTACGGGCATGGTGTAAGAGGTTGGCCATGACTTTAGTGTATTTTCAGTTGGCTCTCTCTTTTCCCACCAAAAATGAGAAAGAAAGAAGCCGAAGGAAAAAGGAGAGGTGTGAGCCACCAGGTATCAACCCCCTCCCTGAGTTAGTGAGCTACAAGTCAGCAGCCCAAGTGGCAGAAGCTGTGCACACCAGACCCCATGACCTCCAGGGACATCAGGGACTGCCGGTGCAAGGTCTGCTGCTCTTCTGCCCGTGGTGAACGCCTTATCTCTTTCCTCAACAGGAAGACACACACCAAGCTGCGTAGGGCAGCTGATGGTGCGCCAGGTGGCTCACACTCCTCGGAGTCCACAGAGACACAAACGCGCCCTCTCTCCATGGCGTGCCGAAGCGCAGTGCTCACTAGGTCGCGACGCCAGGGCCCCTCCAGCCGACGACCGCCGCAGCGCTCCGGAGCAGGCGCGCGGCCCACTTGTGACGTCAGGCGCCAGGCGGCCTCGGGGGACCCGGGGCGGACGGCCCGCAGGCCACACTGCGGAGCCCGCGAGCAGAGCCAACGCGAGGGACACTGCTCACCCGCGAGGCAGGGCAGGAAGGCGACACTCCAGGCCAGGAGAAGGCCGCGGCGAGCCGCAGGACGCATGGCAAAGCTGCAAACGAAGCCAGAGGTGAGCCTCATCCACCCGCCGCCGCCAACGCCGCAGGAGCCCCACCCGATGCCCCCTTCCCCGACCCCAC
>PVKA01026793.1:0-17515 GCA_004027165.1 Ctenomys sociabilis
TCCAAGGGTATTTGAGCTGCCTCTGGAGCCCCAGTGTTTTGGGATGGGGCGGAAGGTGGGCGATGTTTTTATTTTCTTTTTGTGGCTGTGGATGCCTTTCAGCATGGCCTTCTTGCCCTTCAAAGATTTTGCTTTGGCTTCAGCTTTGGGAGGAGCAGGGGCTTCCTTCTTTGCCTTCGACACATCTTGGTAAAAAGGCCAAGCTTCGTATTCCTGTTGTCAACTTTATCTTGCTTGCCTGTAGTGATGAAAAAGGATTGAGTGCTTGACTGTTGTAGCTCCCCCATCGGGGGAGGCACTGGTTCTATATCTCGATGAAGTTCCACAACAGCTCTGTGCTCTTGCTGTCCAGTGGACAAGTCCAGCCCTCTCTCTCTGGTAGTCACACAGATGCGTTGACAAGATTATTAACTAGACTGAATGAAGAAGTTCTCCCTTTTTTGTTTTCCTTTTTTTTGTCTTTTTGAGACAGGGTCTCTCTATGCAGTTCAGGCTGGCCTTAAGCTCACTTTGTAGCTCAGGCTGGTCTTGAACTCACAACAATCCTCCTGCCTTAGCCTCCCAAGTGCTGGGATTACAGGCCTGCGCCACCACGCCCGGCTCCTTTTTTGTTTTCCTTCTTTTTCTCCTAATGTATTTGTTTGATTTATTTTATTTTATTTTTTTAATTTTTATTTATTTATTTTTTTTTGTGGAACTGGCAATTGAACTCAGGCCATTGTACTTGCCAGGGAAGCGCTTATTCCACTGAGCCATCTCCCCGGCAATCCTAATGTATTTGTTTGTGAACTAGGGTCTGAAAACCTTCTGTGAGTCAGGAACTATTGTGTGTTGCTGAGAATTCAGTAGTACAGAAACAGATAAAATTCCTTGTGTTTGCCAACACATTGGTGACACATGCCTGTAATCCAGTTACTCAGTAGGCTGAGGCAATAGTATCACTGGGAGTCCAGAGCCAGAATGATTACTGAGGTCTGTCACAAACAAAAAGACAAAACAAAAACAAATTCAAGGCCATTCTATTTTGAGATCCTGTCTCAGAAAGAAAGAAATTTTTCTTTTTTTGAAATAAGTTTCATTATGTGGTTCAGGCTGGCCTTGAATTCACTGTGTAGTCCAGGCTGGCCTCAACTTGGAACAATCTTCTTGCCTCAGCCTACTGAGTGCTGGGGTTACAGGTGTGTGGAACCATGCCCAGTTAAGAAACAATTTTTTAAAAGGACTAGGGACTTAGCAGAATGTTTATTAAGGCCCTGGTACATAAGGGAAACCAATAAACTGTCATATATTGGAAAATCCTGTTATTTGGGGAAATGTGTTGGCTTGATGTATTTTGTTTGTTTGGGGATGGGCATTTTGCTAATTGCCCAGGCTATGCCTTGAACTTGTGATCTTTCCTCTTCAGCTTCCAGAAAAGCTGGGAACAGAGACATGTATACACCTCTCTCTAGCCATTATTGAAATTTTAAATATGGTGCTTAGGAAGTACTGAGAAAATAACATTTTACAATTTTAAAGGCAATGAGGGGGCTGTGGAGATGGCTTGGAGGAATAAGCGCTTCCCTGGCAAGCACAAGGGCTTGAGTTCAATCCCCAGTTCCACAAAATAAATAAATAAACAAACATACAAGCAAACAAATAAGTAAAGGCAATGAGGATGAAACAGGAGAGAGATGGGAAAGAATGTTCTGGTCAGAGGGAGCAACATGCTTGAGATCAGAGTCAAGCAGCAACCAGGAGTGCTGTAGACCTTAAGGTCAGACAGGTGGCCAGTGTAGCTGGACTAAAATGAGTGGCAGTGAAAAAATTAGACCAGAAAGATAATGCAGAGCTGAAGTCCTCACCCCTCATAGGTTATCCTAAGGATGTTGATCTTTATTGTTAGTAAGGAGGAAAACTATTATTGGGAAGATTTGAACAGTGGAGTGAAATGATCAGGTACATTGTTGTATAGGATCTTCTCTCTCACTCCTTAGATTTGATTAGTCTGAAGAAAGCCAAGAATAGAAACACAGGGACACCAGTTAGGAGGCTGCTGAAATAATGTGATCAGAAGATGATGGCTTAGACCAGGAAGCAGTGTGGAGATCGTAGTGACAATTTGGAGCCTATGTATTATTCAACATTTTTAAATAATTTCAAAATATTACAAGAATATTACGTAGATTTCCCATGTACCTTTTGAGATTCCCCAGTGAACATTTTACCATATTTGTTTTATGTTACTTATTGCTTTCTCCAGATATAGACTTTTTCTTCTTGATAGTATGTTATAGATAAGGTAACCTTTTTAATATGTTGGAGTCTGTTTTCCAGAAATGTTTTTCTTATAAGGTTGTATTAGGTGGAGGCTGAGCTCGTGGCTATCTTTGGCCGTGAGGTCATTGGCCCTGAGGCCACAGACAGCAAAGCACAAGAAAAAACCATGGACAAAGAGCAAACTGTCAGGCTACGGTACTAACCGTAACTGCACCACTTACTGCCCTTGTATATTTATTTCCTCATCCAGAAAAAAGGCACTACACTGTATTGGGAGCAATCATGGTGAGCATAATTCAGATTGTGCATGACGACTGGTTACATATATTTGCCCCAATGGGATTTGTCTTTGGATGTTATCTGGACAGAAAGAATGATGAAGGCTAACTGCCTTCTGGAACAAGAGTATGCTATACAAAAGGGAATTGAGGCCTGCTGAAGAAGTTACCTGGAAATAAAGACTGGCTAAATTACAGAATACTCATGTTTTAAAATGTATAATAAAGGGGGCCAGAGAGATAGCTCAGTAGAAAAAGCGCTTGCCTGTGCAAAGGCCTGAGTTCAGTCCCCAGTTCTGCCAAAAAAAAAAAAAAAAGTATGAAAAGAATAAAACCATGTTTGTTATTTAATTATAAAAAAAGAAAAGAAAGAAAGGAAAAAGGTTGTATTAGCTAAGTGCACAGACTTCATGGCTTAACAGCAGAATTTTTTTTTCTCACCATTGTGGAGTTGAAAAGTGTATGATCAGGGCTGGGCAGATGGCTCAGTGGAATAAGCACTTCCCTGGCAGGTGCAAGGGCCTGAGTTCAAATCCCCGGTTCTGCAAAAAAAAATTAAAACGTATATGGTCAAATGCCTATTCACTTACTGGTTTGAGCTCTAGGCTTTCTTCTTGGCTTACAGCCAGGGTTTTTACTGTGTCTTCCCTTGGGATGAGGTTGGGCAGACAACACCAGTCTGATGTCTGCAGATTTGATGCTTACAAATTTATAAGTTACTTCCTTCAAACCCTGTCTCCACATATACCTTAGGGGTCAGGGCTTCAACATCTGGAGGTGAGGTAGGGGCACAATTCGGTCGTACATCAGCTTTTGGGTGGATTCTGCAGTTACCAAAATAGAAATGAACACTGATACAAGGCTACTACTATTGAAGACATAGACTTTTGTGGGACTTTGCCATTTGTCCCAGTAATGGTCTTAAAGGCACAGGATCATGTGTTGCATTTGGCTGTCGTTCTTACTTTGTTTTGTCAAGAGCAGTCCATCTTTATCTTTCATGATTGCTATGGTGTGGTTTGTCCTCAAAAGGTTTATGTGCTAGCCGGGCATGGCGGTGCACAATTGTAATCCTGGCACTCAGGAGGCTGAGGAAGACGATCACTGTGAATTCAAGGCCAACCTGGACCACAAAGTGAGTTCAAGGCTACCTTGAATTGCCTGGTGAAACTCTGTCTCAAAAAGACAAAAACGGGCCGGGGAGATAGCTCAGTAGAATAAGCTCTTCCCTGGTAAGCCCAAGGGCCTGAGTTCAATCCCTGGTTCCACCAAAAAAAAAAAAAAAAAAAAAAAAGAAAAAGAAAAACAAAATGCAAAAGCAAAGGTTTATGTGCTGGAATATTGGTTCTCAATGTGGTCTATTTTTTTGTTGTTGTTGTTGTTGTTGTTGCTTGTTTGTATTTTAGGGAAGGGTCTACAGGTGTTCTGGGTCTCTCTGCTAGATTGGACTTATAGTGATCCACCTGTTTATAGCTTCCCAAGAGCTGGGAGTATAGGCACACGCCAGGGCACCCAGTCTCAATAGCTGTCTCAGTGTGCCCCCGGGTTGGGGCTGACACAGAAGGCCCGGGGAACCCTGGCCCCTGTGCCTGCCTGCAGGTGCTTTAATCCCCTGAGCTACTTGGCCAGCCCAGTGTGGTAATGTTGATTCTTTTTTGTTTGTTGGAACCAGGGATTGAACTCAGACCCCTGCACTTGCCATGGAAGCACTTATTCCACTGAGCCATCTCCCTGGCTAGTGTGGTAATGTTGAGGGGTGGTAGGTGAGGCCTGGTGGAGTATTGAGATCACAAAGGGTGTCACCCTGGGAAGGTATTCATACTGATAGCACAGCACATAGTGAGTTGTCTCCAGAGCAAGAGTGGCCTGCTCAGGGGCACTCTATTTCTCCCTGCCTCCCTCTCTTCCCGGCTGATCTCATATGTCATCTCACCAGGAGGTTATCAGCCATATTTTGATGCTGCCAAAGGGTCCTCACCAGGGGTCAAGTAGATAGAGCCACTCCATCTTGGATTGTGACCCTTTAAGACTTTGAGCTAACTTTTTTATTATTATTATTATCCAGCCTCAGGTGTTTTTATAGCAATAGAAAGGGATGAAAAATGATAACCTGAAATAGATGTAGTAGCATGTGCCTGTGACCCCAGCAGTTTGGGAGGCTGAGGCAGGAGGATTGAGAGTTGCAGGTGAGTGTCAGCTATCTAGCAAGTTCATAGGTGGCCTGGAGTGGGGGGAAAGATAGATAGATAGATAGATAGATAGATAGATAGATAGATAGATAGATCCTACCTCAGAAAACTAAACAAAACAAAAAGCAAAAACCTGAAATATACACCAGTAATTTATAAAACAAAGTTGTATTTGTCTCATATTTTACCACTAGCAGTATTGTTAACACTATTCACCTTACGCAGTTTTGGGCAGGAATACAACAGAAGTGATGTAATGTGTGTGATATATATTTATTTATTTTTTGCGGAACTGGGGATTGAACTCAGGCCTTGTGCTTGCCAGGGAAACACTTATTCCACTGAGCCATCTCCCCAGCCCCGATGTATTATATTTGTAGAATTGTAATGTTAGCTAGGCCCATTACTAGTTATGTTCAATTTATCACTTTGTTAGAATGCTATTGCCAAATTTCTCCTCTATAATACCAGTGAAAACGTTGTGGAGATGCAGATTGAGATAGTGTACATATCCTTTTCCTCATTAAACTTTCTTTCACTAGCATTTCTTTCACTAGTACCCTTTGATGATTTTTTGCTTATGTCCTTTTTCACAATAATGGTTGCTAAATACTACTTTTTATTACCATTATTCATACTATGCTTATAGTTGGCATTATTTCATAAAGTAGGGCTCTTCTCCCCACCCTTCCTTATTTATTCATATCACTATATATTCACTTTGGTACAGGGTCTTGGTATGCAGCTTGGACTCATAGTAATCCTCCTGTTTCAGCCTCCCCAGCTCTGGGGTTACATGGGTATGCCACCATGCCCAATTTCAGTGGCTGGGCAGGTGTGGGGCTGGCACAATGTGCAGTACCAGGGATCAAACTCCAGTCCTTGCACTTACCAGGTGGGCATTTAGATCACCATGCTATCTTCTCAGCTCTTGCTGTTTATTTTTTCACATGTCATCAGTTTGGCCAGTAGGAACCCTTCAAGCTGATACTTGAATTTTCTTAGTATTGTTTGAGTATGTTTATATTCTCATACAAGATGTTTCACACTTGCATATATATATGTTTTTTTCCCCCCCCCTGGCCTGTAAGTTTGTTTTTTTTTTGTTTTGTTTTGTTTTGTTTTTTTTATGGAACTGGGGATTGAACTCAGGCCCTTGCACTTGCCAGGCAAGTGCTTATTCTACTGAGCCATCTCCCCAGCCTGTAATAAGGTATTTCTTGAAGAAGTCCTTGCTCTTACAGAAACTTAAGATCTGTGCATTAGGTCTGCTTATCAATTCTGGAATGTGCATGTAAAAGTCTGCACATTCATCAGCATGCTTTCTATATATGACTCTTGAGTTCATATCAAAACTTCACTTACAGTCCAACCTCCTGTTTGTAACTTTTTTTTTTTTTCCTTCTTTTTGCGGGACTGGGGATTGAACTCAGGATCCTGCACTTGCCAGGCAAGCGCTTATTCTATTTTGCTATCTCCCCAGCCCCTTGTTTATATCTTTCTGAGTCTGTATTTCAGAGATAGTTTTAGTTAGATTTGCTGATAATTTGTATACAGGTGAGTAAAGAAGACTCTTGACTGGAGCTACCAGAACAAATTGAAATGCCATCTATTGAGATAGAGAAGAATAAAGAAGACATTTTGGGGGAAGAGATCAGGCCAGTTTTGGATGTACTGATCCTGGTCTATCTGTTAAAACACCCAAGAAGAGACATTGAACAGTTGAATAAGTCTGCAGTTCAAAAACAAGGTACAAAACTAGGGTTGTGGCTCAGTGGTAGAACACTTGCTTAACATGCATGACATGCCAATCCCCAGTACCATTAAAAATAAGAGAAGGAAGGAGAGCTCAGCATGGAACAACAAACTTCAAGAAAACCAATCCAAAAAAAATTAGTTTTTGAACACTGGGGTTGAAACCCAGGAGTGCTCCATCACTGAGCTACATTTCCAACCCTCTTTATTTTGAAACAGGGTCTCACTAAGTTGCACAAAATATCCTGAAACTTGAGATCCTCCTATCCCAACTTCCCAACTAGATGGGATTACAGGAATATGCTACCACCTCCAGCTAACATTGATCCAGTTTTCAGGACAAACATGATTGTGTTCTTTTAATAACCTTTTATTGTAGAAGCAACAAATCCATAGTATAGAAAACTAGAATACATGCAAGCAAAAGATAAGAATATATACTTAATCAGTACTACACAAAACAAAACAAAAAAAAGGAAAGAAATCAGTACTACGAAAACATAGTTTTGGTTGGGTGTGGTGGTACATGCCTGTAGTCCCAGCATTTGGGAAGCAGAGGCAGAAGGGTGACCATGAGTTGGATGCCAGCCTGGGCTACATAGTGAGTTCAAGGACAGCCTGAATTACATAGTAAGACTGTCTCAACAAAATCAAAAACCAAAAACTTAGTTTTGTATCCTTTTGATCATTTATAAAAAAATTAGTGTTTTTCTAAACTGAAATCATACTAGGTATCCTGGCACACACCTGTAATCGTAGCACTCCAGAGACTGAGGCAGGAGGATTGCTGTGAGTTTAAGGACAGTTTGAGCTATATAGTGAGTTCAAGACCATCCTGCACTGTAAAGCAAGACCCTGCCTCAAAAACAAACAAACAAATAAATGGAGATCATAGAATTGTTTTTGCCAAGTGATCTGTTTCATTAAAATTTTGTTTTTAAAATTTGTTTTTATTACTACAACATCTTTAGAGTATATAATGATTACATTCCTCTTGTGAGGAATTGATACCTGCATGTTATACATCACACGATTTTTCATTTCTAGATTTCCTCGGTTCAAAAATGTCATTTAATACTATAGTCGGTTAGCTGGGCATGGTGGCATATACCTGTAATGCTAATTAATACTAGCAGGAGGATTACTGTTGTGGTTACTTTTCCTCTCATTGCTGGGACAAAATACCTGACACCCCAAATTAAAGAAGGTTTATTTAGCTCACAGGAGTAGATCCATACTTGCCAAGGCAGAGTGGAGGGAACATGGCAGAGGGCAGCAGTTCATGGCGAGGGAAAGTGGCAAAGCAACAAGAGCAAAAGGGAAAGAACAGTTGAGAACAAGCCTCTTTCCTTCCCTTATACTGTGTGCAGACTGCTAGCTCCAGGGTGTGTGTAGCACTCATAATGCTAGCATTGGACCATGAGGCAATCAAAAACTCTAGAAGCCCTGCATGAGGCTTTGTGGGATGTCTAGACGCAAACCATAGCAATCATTGAGAGTTCAAGGCCAGTATGGGGCCACATAGTGAGTTCAAGGCCAGTGTAAACTATATGGTGAGACCCTGTCTCAAAACCAAATAAAAAAAAATTGATTGGTTCAAACCTATAACTAATCAAAGAACACAAATTAATTAAATCAGATGACTATATTTCATCCATCTCCCAATATTTTTAGTACATTCTATAATTTTTTGAGGAGACTAGGCTTGGTGTCCTATAGAATAGCACACATTAAAAGTTTGGTTGTTTCCTTATGGTGTTATTTAGCTTTCCATTATTTTTTTATTATTTAACACTAAAATTGCTTGCTACACTTTACTTTTCCTTTTTTTTGTCATATATATATATATATATATATATATATATATATATATATATATATAATTACTACAACATCTATTATATTATATTATGTTTGTTTGTTTGTTTGTTTTTTAGTACAGAGTCTCCCTATGCAGCTCTACTTACAATGATCCTCCTGTCTCAGCCTCCACAGCACTGGGATTGCAGGTGTGCACCACCACATCCCATGTACTCACTACATTTTCTAAAACTTTCCTCTGTGTAGTTTTTATGACTTCTTTATAATTGACTGGAGAATAAACACTGGAACTTTTAAGTCTCACCAGAGTCTCTATTGCTCTTCCTTGCCTATCTTCCTAGTCAAACAGAAGAAGAAATAGTGGCTTAGAGTATGAACTGTAATCTCATCATTCTAGGGGAGGAGGATTAAAAGTTTGAGCCTAGCCTGCACAGCGTAGTGATTTAGGGAGAGCCTGTTTCTTTTCTTTCTTTTCTTTTTTATTTTTTTTTTTTCATTCATTCATTTGTTCATTGTATTTGGTACAGGGTCTTACTGCACAGCTTAGACTCCCAGTGATTCTCCTATTTTTAGCCGCCCCAGTGCTGGGATTACAGACATGTGCCACTGCTGTGGCCATGGCCACCACCACCATCACCACGCCCAGGAATGGGGCCAAAGTAGCCTATGGTGGTGGTGGAGGAGGGGGAGAATATTAAGTCCTGAGTCCCTGTGCTTACCTAAACAGGCACTTAGTCTGCTGAGCTGAGATACCTCCCTGGCCCAGGGAGTCCTGTTTCAAAATAAAATAAGACTGAGGATGTAGCTCAGAAGGCCCTGGATTCAATCCTAGTACCAAGAAAACAAAATAAAAAGACAAGAACTCTAGAGCCCAGACCATTTGGATATATGAATCCCAGCTTAGTAGCTGTAACTCTAGAAAGTTTACTTCGTTCCATCCATTAGAGGGGAATAGTAATAGTACTACCTTACTGTGTATTGTTTAGGATATCAGATAATATTTTATAATTTTTAGAACAGTACATGGCATATAAAAGTGCTATCTTTGTTAAAGTTCTAGTTTAAGCCATTCCCTTCTCTAAGATAAAAGAC
The DNA here is from genome assembly GCA_004027165.1 of Ctenomys sociabilis. Classification (NCBI taxonomy): domain Eukaryota; kingdom Metazoa; phylum Chordata; class Mammalia; order Rodentia; family Ctenomyidae; genus Ctenomys; species Ctenomys sociabilis. The sequence goes on from PVKA01026793.1 coordinate 9,395, forward strand.
ATTGCACAGTTCTGATTAGAACCTTATCTCATAATCTGTTCAAAATGAAACTTTCTTTCCCTTCCTACTTAAGGAAATTTAACTATTTTTATTAGTACAATATATATTTGAGACACATAATAAATACACTCATTGTACCAAATGGGTTCATATTTGTATTTCATCTTGATCCTTTTTGCTCCCCTCCACCTAGAAATTTAACTTCTTGTGATTGTGTGCATCTGTAATCCCAGCTCTTGGGAGGCTGTTAACAGACGGATCACTGCAGTCCGATCTAATAGTGAGACTCTGAACATCCTATAGGCCCTTCCCTAAAATGCCAAAAAAAGAAAAGAACTTTAACTTCTTAACTGGTATTAATTGGGCATCTAATAGATATAAAGATGTAACAGTGAACAAGACTGAATGGCAGCCTTCAAGGATTTGTAGCTTAATAAGGGTAGAAAGAAGTACACTATAATAGAGTAAATGTGGTAAAAGGGATAAGTGCCAGCTCACAGTCTTGTGTAGTCAGTATGCTTTTGGAAGACTTTATATAAGCTGAGGCCTGGAGAAGAGGAAAGAGAATTAGGAAGAGAAACAGGCAGCGAGACTAGAGGAAGGGAATGAGACTTGAAGATGAGCACAAAGTTGAATTCACTGAGGCAGACCTGTAAGAAAGTGGCTAAAACATTGAGGATGGGCCTTCTTAATTTTCCCTTTCCTTTAGGCATCTTCCCAAACTATCTGCTATTGTTACACCATGTGAATTTGTATGGTGCTGTGACTACAGTGAGAGTTTGCACTGGAAGAAGTAGTAGTGAGTTTGGGGTGTTTCTGGGGAGATGTAAAGGGAAAGCACAAAGAATTGCTAAAATTCCAGTAAGAGAAAGATAATTAGGAAGATAATAAAATATTGAAAAATCAAGCTCAGGGTGCCTTAGATTTAAGAAGTAAGTGTACATTGACTGGTAGCAGGACATCTAGATGGCTGTCTGTAAAGCCCTTGATATATAGCTGGTATTACCACTGCCATAAAAGTACGTGACTATACTGATTAACATTGTGTTTTCTGTATGCTGAGCTCTGTCCTGGATGCTTTACATACTGTTTCTTTAGTTCTTATAAAATAACCCTGGGATATTGTTATTTTATTAAAAAAGTGAGAAAGCCGGGTGTGGTGGCACATGCCTGTAGTCCCAGCACCCAGGAGGCTGAGGCAGGAGGATTGCTGTGAGTTCTAGACCAGCCTACAAAATGAGCTTAAGGCCAGTCTGAACTGCATAGTGAGACCCTGTCTCAAAAAAAAAAAAAAAAAAAAAAAAAAAAAAAAAAGTGAGAGAATAGTTAAGTGATACATAGAACCCAAAGCTAGTAAGTGACCAAAAGGTCTAAGAGGTAGCTCAGTCCAAGGCCCTAGGTTCACTCTCCTCTACCACCAAAAAAGAATAAATAAGAAGGATAAATTTTCTACAGCTGATTAAGGACATTTTAAAGGACTGTATAACATTGGGTGGCCCATTGAAGAAAGATTATGAGTTTATTTATTTATTTTGCTGTACTAGGGATTGAACTCAGGACCCTGTGCTTGAGCAAGCACTTATTCTCCTGAGCTATCTCCCCAGCCTGAATATGTTTAGATTATTTTAGTTTTTTCATTTTTGTTGTTTTGAGACAGGATATTGCTATGTAGTTCAGGCTGGCCTTAAACTTGTTACAGTCCTCTTGCCTCAGCCTCCCATGTCCTGGGATTATAGGGCTGTTCCTCAGTCTTCTTTTTGATGTGATTTTTGTTTAGCAAAAACAAAGAGCAGATAATAAAGTTTGGAAAAGCACTCAGGTCAATTCAAATGAATGCTTAGTACTCACAGTGATCCTCCTTCCTCAGCCTCCTGAGTGCTCGGACTAAAGGTATGTGCGACCACATCTGGCAAGAACAGATTTTTTTTGGCGGAACTGGGGATTGAACTCAGACTCTTGCGCTTCCCAGAGAAGTGCTTATTCTACTGAGCCATCTCCCCGGCCCCCAAGAACAGAGATCTTAATGAAATTGAAGGAGTAGGGACCAGGGAGATAGCTCAGTAGAATAAGCACTTGCTTGGCAAGCACAGGGTTCTAAGTTCAATCCCTGGTACTGAAAAAAAAAAAAAAAAAAAAAAAAAAAGAAGAAGGAGTATAATAGGAGTGGGGGTATAGTCAGAGTAGGGAATTTAAAAATGAACAAAGTAGGGGCCAGAGAGATGGCTCAGAGGAATAAGCGCTTCTCTGGCAAGTGCAAGGGTCTGAGTTCAATCCCCAGTTCTGCCAAAAAAAAAAAAAAGAGAACAAAATAGTTGTTCTAGAGGTAACTTAGTTTGAGCTCAAGGAAATGGGAGAGACTAAAAACATAGATTACTTATATGGGTAGTGAAGTTTGCCCAATTGAACAATGAAATGTAGGTGGCTTTATGCAGGATTCTAGATAATAAGTTTAGCTGACCTGGTAGCATGCTTCTCTTATTCCAGTTACTCAATAGGCTGAGGTGAGAGAATAACAAAGCCTCATGCTGTTATAGGTAGGGCTTTTCGAAGGTGGCTGGACCTAGGGTGTGTGCTGCTGGAATTGAGGATGTGATGTTAGCTGGAATTGAGGATGTGATGTTAGGATTAAGGGTGTGCACTCTGGATATGAGTACAACCCTCACAAGAGTGAGTAGCCTGAATAGGATATAAGGGGTAGAAAGAGGGTCACGGCTGATTGCTTGTTGCTTCTTTGCTACTTTGCTGCTTTGGTGGCCTCTCCTATTTATCCTGTCTATTTATCCAGCCAACTATAAACTGAAACTACAAACTGTGAGCTACTATAAACCTTTTCTCCTTTAACTTTGGGTATTGGGTATTTTATCTCAGCAATGAGAAAAGTAACTAAGATAGACATGGTCTTATTTTGGGGGAAATATGGTATGAAATCAGATTTATTCTTTTACATGTATAAAATAGTATACTGTATTTGAGCAAACTATAGAGAGATAAGAACACTGTGATTGAGATAAGTATAAAATGATTCATTTAGTCTTTATTTCTTTTGTTATCTGTAGCTGCATATCCCCACCGTTTGAATCTCTTCTACCTTGCCAATGATGTCATACAGAACTGTAAAAGGAAAAATGCCATCATATTTCGTGAGTCATTTGCTGATGTCCTTCCTGAAGCAGCTGCTCTAGTGAAGTAAGTAAATAGCTATCACTCTTTTTTTCTTTTTGAAACATGGTCTTGCTCTATAGACCAGTGTGGCCTCAGAGTTACTGCACTTCTCGGGCGTGGACCTCCCAAGTGCTGGGATTACAGGTGTACACCACCATGGCTGGCATGTTTTTAAACAGTTTATCTTTGCATTATATAATAGTTGCATTCATTTTGGGAGAATTGGGACATGTCATACCATTTCATGATTATTTTAAATCACTTTATACTCATATACTTCTGTATTTTTTCCTCCGTTTGGGGCAGTACTGAGTATTGAACCCAGAGCCTTTGCACTGAGCTACATATTTTTTGAGACAGGATCTCCCTAAGTAACAAGCCTAGGTTTGAATTTGTGTTCCTCCTGTGTCAACCTCCCTGAGTGCTACAGTTACAGGCCTGTACCACCACGCTGGGTTTTTGGTTGTTTAATTCTATATTACTAAGGAGACACTGTACCCATAAACTACAGGATCTCTCTAGCCCCCTCCATTTCTTCATTCATTCCCCATACTGGCAATTGAATCTGGTGCCATTACATTGAGCTCCAGTCCTTTAGATAGAGACGGGATTTTACTAGGTTGCTGAGGCTGGGCTAAACTTGTGACATACCTGCTATAGCTAACCAAGACGCTGGGAGTAGTCATGTGCCATAGTACCTTTTTTTATATGTTTGTTTTGTTTTCAACACCCCTCCTTTTTAAAAATACTTTTCATTTCTTCTAGAGTTTTTCTGAAATCTTTCTCCTCCCTTGAAATCTGTGTTAAAGACTAAATACTTGGCCAGCGAGATAGCTTAGCAATATAAAACACCTGCTTAGGCAAGCGCAGGGAGGGACCAGGGTTCAATCTCCAGCACTATGTGCTGTGCCAGCCTTGCCCCTAGGGCAGGCTGAGCTACCCCATCCCTCCACACGACTTAATACTCATTTCAGGCTCTGTGTTGATTGACCTCATTTTTCAGAATTTGTATCCCCCATTTCTCTAGTTAATTACTGTGAAATGATGAGAGAAGGAAGGGTCCAGCTCCAATTTTGGGGCAGCATCCAATCATCTTTCCTCTCCTGAGGAGAAAGGGTCTGAGTTCAATCCCTGATCCCCGAAAAACACTATATTTTGGGGGCCTACCTGTTAGCTCAGTTGTTTAAGTACCTGCTTAAGCAAAGCAGTCAGGCTCAGAATTCTGTGGTTTGATCCCCAGATCTTCATGCCTTACCAGACCTGCCCTTAAGGCATCCTGAGTGGGCCAAAAAAAAAATTTTTTTTTTGGTCCTCTCCTGAGGAGAAAAATATACATTACTGCATGAGTAAACAGTGAACAACATTTATTAAATTTTGACCATGAACACTTCTTTTTGAATATCTATTAAGCACCTCCCTAATTTGGGGAAAATAACTAAATTAATATATGAAGAAACATATGTAAGTTTTTTGTGTGTGTACCGGTAATCAAACCCAGGACCTTATTCCTGCCAGGCAGGTGTTGTGCTGCTGAGCTATATCCCCAGCCCAGAAGCTTACATTTAATCTAATTTTTGTCTCTATTAATAGTGTTTTCTTTGTATTGTATTCATACTTGTAAGTTGTTTTGTGTAAGAGATACACAGAGTAAACATTTATCAACATCTGTGACTTGAATGCTCGTTATCCACAAATTATACAGAGTGCTTTATGATTTAATTCTGAGTTTCATGCAGTGGTTACAACTGCCATCTTCGGTCTAAGTAAGGGAAAACTGTAGAGAGGTTACATAAAATTGCCTGCATTCTTATAGCTGTCTAGGAGTAACTAGCCAGAAATCCACCCCAGGCCATTCACACCCAATCTTCTTTGCCACCTAACTGCTAAACTAACTGGGTATGGTAGTATATACCCCTGTAACTCCAGCTCACTCAGAATGTGGCAGGAGGATCACCAGCCAGTCAGGGCATTTTAGTGAGATCTTAACTCAAAATAAAGAATAAAAAGACTGGGAAATATAATTCAGTAGTCTCTGAATTCAGTCCCCAAACATGCCAGTCTGTCCTATCTATTGCTTTATGTATAAACCCAGTGTAATTTTGAGTAAGAAAAGCAGTGTGTTCCATGATCTCTATCTAGAGTTTTGACTGTATCACTATATTTCTTTAAAACTTATCCTTGTCTTGTATCTGTGTCTGTCTGTCTGTCTGTCTGTGTGTGTGTCTCTCTCCCCACCTCTTTCTCTCCCTCTCCCCTCTCCCCTCCCCCTTCCCACCCCTTGTTAAATATTCCCTGTAGGCCTGTATGTTTTTCTTTTTTAATGTGGTGCTGGGGATTGAAACTAGGGCCTTGTACATGAAAGGCAGAAGTTCTAGCACTGAGCCACATCCTCCACTTTTTTTTTTTTCTTTTTAATTTTTCTATTGTTGCATTTCCTAGGCTTTTAGATTTCACAGCTGGTTTGTGCATAATATAGTGTTTGACTGGGGGCTGTGTCTCTTGTGTTAAGAGAACTTACCCAAAATATATGCTTAGATAGTGCCTTTGTTTAATTAGATCACACACAGAGAAATTACATATATGATATATGGGTGTTGTCACCTTCAGATTTTTCTTATATGAATATTTTAAAAATACTCATTTGTATTTGGCCAGGCATGGTGGCATGCCTGTAATCAGGAGGCTGAGACAGGAAGATCACCGTAAGTTCAAGGCCAACCTGGGCTATATAGTGAATTCAAAGCAAGGCAAGTACCTGTCTTAAAAAATGGGGTATGTGGATGGAGCACCACCATTACAGACATATTTTTCTTTTTAATTTTTATGTATTTGGTACGGGATCTCACTACACAACTTGGACTCATAGTGATCCTCCTGTTTTCAGCCTCCTGTGTGCTAGGATTACAGACTGTGCCACCACACAAGACTTCAGTTGCCGGTTCAGCACACTTGAGGGTGGGCTGGTGCAACATGAGATACCAGGGATCAAACCCTGGTCCCCGAGCTTGCCTGAGCAGGCTCTTAGTCATTGAGCTATCTCATTGGCCCTTAGAACCATTTTGTATTGAGCACACTATTTTACAGAAAAAAAGTGGGAAAGACATAAACTCTGAATGCCAGGAGTTTTTCCTTTTTTTTTTTTTTGTATTTTTCTTTTTTTTTAAGTACACAGATAAGACTAGTAGTGATTCTCTTGTTTTCAGCCTCCCAAATGCTGGGATTACAAACTCGCACGTCTCAATCACTGACTCAGCACATCCTGGGGGCGCGGGCTGGCATGGTATGCTGGAGATTGAACCCCGGTCCCTGTGTCTACCTAGGCAGGCACTTTAATCTGCTGAGCTATCTGGCCAGCTGTATTTTTATTTCGATACAGGGTCTTGCTATGCAGCTTGGACTCACAGTGATTTTCCAGTCTCAGCCTCTCTGGTGCTAGGATTATAGATGCCTGCCCTTGGAAGGAAGGGGTGTTGGCAGGTCATGTGGTGCTGGGGATCAAACTCAGAACCTTGCACTGTATGACAGGAAGGCACTTAGGCAGGGAGCTATCTCCCCAGCCCTGAATGCCCAGCCCTGAATGCTAGGCTTTTAAATTAAAAGTTTAAGCTCTGAAATTTTCTTGAACCAGTGAAAGGTATCACCAGAAACCCAGTTAGAGATGTATTATGTGCATATACCAACTCTCCATTATAAATGTGATCATTATGTACCACAAATATGTATAATAATTTTTTTATAGGAAGTGAACTATTTAAAAAAAGAAATCTATTGTGAACACCGGACTTGATGGTGAAACAAAAGCATTCTAAGATTCACTGGCCCCATCCCCTGGGTGTTTTGAGCCAGTGAATGAGTGCCAATGTGGTGAAGCAGGTTTGTAATCCCACGCCTGTAATCCCAGTGCTGGGGAGGCTGAAAACAGGAGGATCAAGCTGTGTAGTGAAATTCTGTAACTACCAAACAAACAAACAAATTAATGAATGAATAAATAAATTTTAAAAAGCATTCCAGGACTTAAGCACCCTATTGTCATTCCCTTTGTCATGATGTTGGGGATCCTGTTCATTTAGAAATGAATGAATACACTTGGAAAAGAAGAGATAGAATTGTCATTATTTGTAGATAATATAATTGACAGTCCTTAGTTATCAATAGTTGTACTAACATTAGTAGGATCTCTGTTGCAGTTACGTGGTACTGCCTTTCTAACATGAAAGCAGCATAGATAATCACAGGAACAGATGCACTGGAGGTGTGTTATAAAAATAGGTAACAGATCACAGTTGTCCTGAGATTTGTAATTTAGTAACCATTAGTCTCCATAGAAATCTCAAGAGAACCAACTAAAATGAGAATTAAAGGGCCTGCGAGACAGCTCAGCAAACTAAGCACCTGCTCAGGCAAGAACAGGGATCAGGGTTCGAGCCCCCACACCACAGCCAAGTCGTCCCTGCCGCCAGGCACGCTGAGCAAGCCACAGAGACCAGTGTGGTGTCGTGTGCCTGTAGTCCCAGTGCTAAGGAGGATCAGTAGGAGTACAAGCTGTATAATGAGACCCTGTATCAAATACATTTAAAAAAATAGAGAATTAAGCCAAATAGACACAATTCAAGTTGAACAAAGAAAAAAATCAATAGCTTTTCTGTATATGTCAGCAGTTAATAATTTAAAGGTATAATTAGGAAAAAAGATTCCTTTTATAAAACAAAAATGTCTCCCTCAACTAAAGGAATTTAACCCAGGAATAAATATAAGTATGTAAAGCTCTTATAAAGAAAGTATTGGGGCGGGGAGATGGCTCAGTGGAATAAGCACTTCCCCGGCAAGCACAAGGGCCTGAGTTCAATCCCTGGTTCCGCCAAAAAAAAAAAAAAAAAGTATTACAAATTTATTTTTTATTTATTTATTTATTTTTGGTGGAACCTGGGATTGAACTCAGGCCCTTGCACTTCTCAGGGA
>PVKA01026794.1:0-31300 GCA_004027165.1 Ctenomys sociabilis
CGGCCAATGCTTGACCAGATTGCTCTCTGTGAGAGCCTGAGAGAAAGTTTTCTCTTCATGTGACTCTCCCCAGGCACACTATAGAACTTCAATCTCTTTCCTCTGTGGCTCCACAATCTCCTTGCTCAGAAAATTTGGAGCTCACCTGAGTCTCATGATATTGCAGTACAGGTTCTCCCATGTCCTGAGTCTTCGCTGACCTTGAAAGGCTAGGTCCAAAAAAAAGCTTTTAATTTTTACCCATTTAGTATGATGTTGGCTGTTGGTTTGTCATAAATGCTTGTATCAGATTAAGATAAAAAAAAATCTATTCCAGTTATCATGAATGGGTGTTAGACTTTGTCCAGAGCTTTTCCTGCATGGAGATGATCATATGATTTTAGTCCTTGGCTCTGTTTATATGAGGTATTACACATATTCATTTATGTATGTTGAGCCATTGCTGTATCCCTGGGATGAATCCCATTTGGTCATGGTGTATAATTTTCTTTATGATATGCTGCATTCTGTTTGCCAGTATCTTATTGAAGATTTTTGCATCTGTGCTCATTAAGGAGATTAGTTTGTAGTTCTCTTTCTTAGTTGGGTCCTTTTCTGGTTTGGGTGTCCTGGTAATGCTTGCTTTGAGGAATGAATTAAGGAGCATTGCTTCCCTTTCAATTTCATTAACAAATTTGAGAACTAGGTGTTAGGTCTTCTCTAAATGTCTTGTAGAATTCAGCAGTGAAACTGTCAGGGCCTGGGTTGTACTTTGTTGGTAGGTTTTTAATTACATCTTTGATTTCATTGATTGATATTGGCTTATTTAGTATTTTAATGTCTTTTTTTTTTTTTTAGTATATTTTGTATAGGATCTACAGGGTCTTACTACACCGATTGGACTCCTAGTGATCCTCGTGTTTTCGCCTCCCAAAAGCTGGGATTACAAACAGGATATTAATATCTTCTTAATTCATCTTGGTAATTCATATATTTGTGGGAATTTGTCTATTCTGCATTTTCCATATTACTACAAGTTTTCAAAGTAGATATAGATGATCTTCTGGATTTCTGCAGGGCCCACTGTGATTTCACTATTTTCATTCCTAATTGCGTGAGTTTGAGTCTTTTCTTTCTTTTTTTGATAATGGTGGATCTAACAGTTCTTTATACCATTGCTCCAAATTTATTCAATCAAGTCAGTAATACTTTTTTTATTATTTCATTGGTATTAATGTTATTTTTGTTAATTCAGAAAGAGTTAATTTTTTATATTTAATCTTTACATCCAAGAAAATGATATATTTTTCCTTTTTTTGTAGTAACAGTTTTTTAAGGTTTTTATTTTCAAATGATTTTAGCACAAGGGACTGAGTTCAATCCCTGGTTCTGCCAAAAAAAAAAAAAAATAATAATAATAATAATTTTAGATTTTACAAAAAAGTTGCAAAGATAGTAGGCTTCCTATACATCCTAAATCTATTTTTTTCTATCATTAAGATCTTAATTTGGTATCATATGTTCATCACAATAATCTAATATTGACACATTACAACTAAAGTCCAGACTTTATTTAGATCTCCTCACTTTTCATTTTTCATCCCTTTCTTCTCCAAGCTTGCCTGTAGCTCCATGTTGCTGTGTCAGTTTTTCAGACTTGAGTTGGGTTTGGTAACAGCCTTGAAGAGTACTGGTCAGGCATTTCCTCTGGAAATCATGTTATGCTTTTCTCTTGATGAGACTGCAGTTGTACGTTCTAAAAAGGAAGCCAGCAGAGGTAAAGTGCCATTCGCCCGTGTCACATCCAAAGTACATACTGTCAAAATGAATTATCACTGATCTCCTGGCTTTGAAACTGTTTCTTCAGGGATATTATATGCTTGAGAAAGAAATCTTTATCTGCAGCCCCCACCTGAAAAGTGAGGAGAATTATGCTTCCTTCACTCCTTAAGAGCAACCACATAACCATAGGCGCAGTGTTGGTCCCATATCACCTAGGGGTGTCACACAGCTATCTTTATCTGTGTTCCTACTTTCTGTGATACCGCACAGCACACAAACAGAACCACCTAAGAATGCATATCCCAGAATGTGACCCTGTCATTATGTGACACATGATTGTATGTACATAAATTATTTGGAATTCAGCACTGGAAATTTGTCTTTTCTCTCTCATATATTTATTAAATCATTCATTTATATATGGATATTTGTTTTTAATACTTTGGATATAATCTAATACTACTTGATTTTGTTGCACAAATCATTTGGGCTTTGGCTTTTGTTGGCTTCTATATCTGTATGACATGCTCTCGTGTAGATATGCTTTGCTAGTTTGCTTATATAGCACTTCCTTTCTAGCACTACAAAATATCTCATGTTTATAATCCTTTTTAAAAGTTATAATTAATAGCTACTAAGCTCTTACAATTTTCTTTGAAGAAAATGTTATCACCTTTTTTGATGATTGAAAGCAATTAGAGAAAATACTTATCTTCTAAAACTTTTATTCCATTTTCAAAGTCAACTAATAATTTGTTTCTACTACTTGCTATCACAATTATTTTCCAGGAATTAATTTTTGTATTGGTTGCCAATTTTGGGGAATGAGCATGCATTTTGATGTTTTGCTCTTATAAGAGAAGATAGTAAGGGTACAGGTAAAAGGAGAAATGGAAAGATGATGTAAACTTGCTCAAAGCAGTGCTATTACTGTGTCTCAAGTAATCAAAATGTGGTTGCTACCCAACTGATAACACCAGCTATGACCCAAAGGAGAGTTATATAGAGAACATTGGTATTCAGTTATGTATTTTTGTAGCATTCATCTTTTTAAGCAATGAGCTTTTCTTATATAAGCTGGAAAATAACAAGGGCATATTTTGAGACTCAATGGAAATATGAAGAAAGGAGTTTATCCTTTCTGTGGTTTGAAATGCTTTAGAGTTGTGGACCTTTTTCCATGCTTGACACACTCAAAACTTTGGTTATTTTGCATTAAATGTGTTCAGGTATGTCTGTTATTCACTGTTGCACTGAATTAGTGCATTTGATACTTCTGCCTAATTATTCTATGTAACTGTAATGACTACCTTAGCATTTGAGTGTGTTTGGCATTCTGTGGTAATTGTTGTAAACATACAAATTCTCTGTGTCTGTCTGTCTGTCTGTCTGTCTCTCTCTCTCTCTCTCTCTTTCTCTCTCATGTGGAGGGGGTGCATATTGAACTATACCCCCAGTCCTTTTTATTTCACACTTTTAAGACAATATCTCACTAAATTGTCCAGAGTTGTCTTGAATTTGTGATCTACCTGCTTCAGCCTTTCAGGGTGCCTCGCTAAATTTTCTTCCTTTGGAGCACTGGGGATTGAAGCCAGAGCCTCACACATGCTAGGATAGTGCTACTGTACTGTTGAGCTATATCTCTAATCCTCTGTTGGATCTTCCATCCTGTCCTAGTAGAGCCTTATGCTCTACATTTTATGTCCTTGCTCTCCACTTATGTACTGAAACCTGCCGTATCAAGGAATCCCTCTCTGGATTTCCCATACTATGTGGCTTGGTGTCCAGGTCGGAATGACACTGTAACCACTGAACTCCAGAGGGAGCAGTTTCATACTCCATTTATTGATCCACTGAAACCCCCTCACCCTCCAAAAAAGAATTCTTACACATTTAAGTTTTAGGAGCTGGCATGGTGGCACACAGCTATAATCCAGCACTCAGGAGGCTGTGGCAGGAGGATCACTGCAAGTTTGAGGCCAACCTGAGCTACATGGGGAGACTCGATCTAAAAAAAAAAACCAGAATTAAGCCTTAATCTACTACTCTTTGGAAGTTAGGATATTTTGAGCCTTAATAGCAGAAGGAATGAATAAAAAAACCAATACAGCTTTAGTTGTAACTTCTTCAAAACCATAAAATATGACCTTATGTCCTTCTTATGTGTTATTTTTGTTTCAGTATAGTGTACACAAAACAACTAAACATTCGGCTAATATAACTCAAAATCAAAGATTTGAGCCAGTTACAGTGATGCATACCTGCAATTCCAGCACTGAGAGAGGATAAGGCAGAAGGGTAACAAGTTAAAATTCTACCTGGGCAACTTAGTAAAAACCTGCCTTGACATTAAAAAATAAAAATGAAAAGGACCCAGTGTTCATATTAGCACCTCAGTGCCCCTGGGTTCAATCCCTAGTACTACCAATAAATAAATAAATAAATGTTCTATTTTACAGTTCAGATACTTTGAGTTTAATTACAATATAGTCATTTCATAATAATTTTCTCTTTTATAGACTAAAAAATAAATTTAGTGTGCTAAAATTCAATTCAGTAAATACTAAACAACTGTGTGGGGTTGTATGAGTCTAGAAATGGTCACATGGCTGAGCATAGTGATAAATGATATAATCCTAGCACTTGCGAGGTTGAAGCAGGAGGGTCACAAGTTTGAGGTCAGGCTGGATGCCTTAGTAAGACCCTATTTCAAACAAAAGAAGAGAGAAAAAACGGAAATAAATGGCATCATGGTCTCTACTCTCAAGAAATTTGAAAGCTAGGGCCAGGGAGATGGCTCAGTGGAATAAGCGCTTCCCTGGCGAGCTCGAGGGCCTGAGTTCAATCCCCAGTCCTGCCAAAAAAAAAAAAAAAGAAAAAGAAAGCAATTTGAAACCTAGAAAAGAAAACCCATAAATAAGCTAGGCATGGTGGTGCATACTCCAAAATCAGCATTTTGGAGCTGAGGCAAGAAAACTGCTGAGTTTTGAGGCCAGCCTGAAGTACATAGATAAGACCTTATCTCAAAAAAAAGAAAAAGAAAAGACATAAATAAAAAAGCAAGCATGTTAATATCATTAGTGAGTTGTATACAAGAAGCTTAGGAAAAAGGTCATGGAAAGTGGCATTTGAGATGAACTTTTCTAGGAACATACTGCAAAGGCCCTGGCAAAGGCCCAGGGCAAGTGTGAGAGGCCAAGAGTGCTAAAGGGAGTGCTGAGGGAGATCTCACAGATTGGAGGATTTATGTGAGTATCCTAGGAGTGATAAGAAGCTGAGGATTCACGTAATCAGTCCTGCATTTTTAAAGGGTAATTCTGGCTACAGTGTGGGAAGTGGATTGCTGACTTTCAGTCAGGATTGTGTGCTAAATACATACGCTGGTGTACCTACCTTTCTATTCCAAATCATGGCAGTAATAGATGAAGTATAGTGAAAGAAAACTGAGAAGGTTGCCAGGCTGAGACAAAACAATGAGAGACAAGTCCTTGAGTAGAGCTGATACCATGGGCCTGCTTTATCTCTTTGTCCTGGAGTAGCAAGGAGGCAGGGTGATCAGAGGCTTTGGGGTGAGAGAGCTGAGCCACAGGAGACAGGGCCTAGTGGAGGGACACTACCTAGCCCCTGAGTGGTGGTGGCTGCTCATGGTAGCAGGGCCTTGGATGAGGAAAACCACTTTCATCTAACAATTAGACATCTCGAGTACCTACCTAACTGGGAGCCCCAAGAACAAAGAGGAAAGAGGCAGACAAGCAGCTTGGCTTTGACTGATCTGTGACAGTCCCAGCCTCAGTGCAGGATGCAGACAGAAAGAAACTTGGGAGGTGAGCATTCCCAAAACCTTTTTTTTTTCTTTTTGGCGGAACCAGGGATTGAACTCAGGCCCTTGCACTTGCCAGGCAAGTGCTTATTCTACTGATCTATCTCCCTACTCCCCCAAAACCTCTAAAAAGTGAAGAAGAGGGGGAATATAAAAGGCAATAAATAAAAACTTTCATTCAAAATGAAGAGTCTGCAAGCCAGAATTCTAAGATGTCAAGAAATTAATGCTAAGAATAAAACCCAAAACAATTAGTATTAAAAACATAAATTTATAGATGCATTCTATGAAAGTTTTAAGCTGTTTTGTTGGTTTTTTTGGTTTGCTTTGTTTTGCAGAACCAGGGATTGAACTCAGGCCCCTGCACTTGCCAGGCAAGCACTTATACCACTAAGCCATCTCCCTAGCTCCCTGGTTTTTGTTTTGTGGTACTGGAGGATTGAACTCTGGGAGCACTGAGTTACATCCCTTGTCCCTTGTACTTTTTGAGACAGGGTCTTGCTAAGTCATTAAGTTGACTCAGAGGGGCTCCATCTTATGCATTCTGTCTGCCTCTTCTTCCTGAGTAGCTGGAATTGCAGGCCTGCAGCACCATGCCCACCACAGTTTCAAATATTTTAAAGTAAATATACTCAGTTACAAGTGAGGTAATCCTACTGAAAACAAGAAAGTATGAAACAAAAAAGCAGAAGGGAAACTAGAAGAAACAAAGTTTAAAAAAAGCAGTTAGGAATCTTGAATGTAAAATAGTCATTGGTCTGACCATAAAAAGTCAAAACTGGCCACAGTGAAGGAGAAAATTTAGAAAATGGAAATTGACACTAAAACATTCACCCAGAACATAGCACAGAAAGACACAGCGATTTTGAGAGGGGGAGAGTGACTAGAGGACAGGTGATGGACCTTAAATATCTGAGAAATGAAATAAAGAGAATTTGGAAGTAGAGCGGATGGGGAGAGAGCAGTCAACACTAAGTTACGGGGGCTAGATGGTGATGCCATGTGCTTGGAGCCGTCCGAGCAAAGATGGATATCCTTGTGGTGTCCAGAAGCAAATACCTAACAGATAGTACACTTATCTACCTGAGTTCATAAAGTAGAAACTAGCAGAGGTTAGGAATTTTCATCAAGCTGGGCCTGATGGTACACACATGTAATCTCAGCTCCTTGGGGCTGAGGCAGAAGGATTGCGGGTTTGAGGACAGCCCAGGCAACTTAATGAGACCCTGTTTCATAATAATGAAGGTCTAGAGATGCAGCTCAGTGGTAGATCAATTGTCTAGAGAAAACTGGGCCTTGGGTTCAATCCTAGGGATCACCCTTGTTATGGTTTGTGTATAGGTGTCCCTCCAGAGTCTCATATGGTTTTGGGGGGGCTAATGAAGTTTGTGATTGATTACTGTGAGTGTGGATGCTGCACCCACCCTGGGGCAGGTAATTTGCATTACAATGTAAGGAGGTAAAAGAAGTCAGCTGTTTGAGCAGCTGCTACTCCTCCTTTTTGCTCTTGCTCTTTGCCCCCACCATGAAAAGTTGCCCTCTGCTATATGCCCCTCTGCCTTGGAGTCAGCTGAATAAGGACTGAAACCTCCAGTAACTGTGAGCTAAGTAAACCCTTTCCTTCCTTCATTTTGAATGTCGGGGTATTTGTCCCAGCAACCAGAGAAGAGTAACTAAGATACCCCCATTTTCTTTTACTCAAATATGAATAACAATTAAAGCTGTATAGAATGTAAGGGGGAACAATCTAGGAGTAAACTTTAAGGAACTGCAGTACCTGACTCTTAATAGAAGAGGATAAGTGCTCAAAGGAGCAGTTATAAAGGTTGGGAGTAAGGTTGGAGACAGCCAAAGGAAGAGTGTGTTAAAAAGGAGACAGAGTTTTATACTGTGAAATATTGTAGAAGTGTACAGAGTTAAAGATGAGACAGTATTGCTGCCTTTTGCAGTGTGGAGATGGTTGGTGACCCTAGCATGAGCTGTGGCTGTGGCAAAGAGCGGGGCCGCAGCCAGACTAGAGAGAGAGGAGCCCTGGAGGCTGAGAATTGGGGCAGGGAGAGTGGAGGTGGAGCAGGGTATGGAATGTGGTCAGGCCCAGTTAGAAGCCCCTGGAAAGACTCAGGGAGGAGTGGAGGCTAATGGTCTCTCAAAAGGCGGAAGTGATAAGGTCAAGGAATTAACCATGAGCCTCAGCAATGTGGGTGGGCGAACAGTATGTGCAGATATTTCCAGATGTTGTACCATTAGACTGTGGAGAGTTTTCGGTCTTTTTTTTTTTTTTTCCACGTTCTATGTTTTTTTTACATTGTAAGACTAATCTCAAAATCACATATCCATACACCTATTTCCTTTTGTTGATTTTACCTAAACTTTGTTAAATAAATTCATGGTTTATTTAACAAAGACTGTAAACAAATATTTACCATGTCTGTTGCATATAACACACAGGAACAGCTTTTGATAGAAATTCATTGACCCCTCCCCCAACTTTTTTATTATAAAAACAGGTATCCAAACAATCCTGAACATGTTTTTTGATACTACTAGTAGTCAGCACCCACACTGCAGCTCTTTCACTAAGTGAGATGGAGAAGTATGCCATTTGTTTTTCCTTCTTGAGATTTCGCTTTTCAGAAATACTCGTTTTCACTGACATCTGACAATTCTTCCAGTCTTTTCACATTGCAAACCTGAATCTATGTGGAGTACTTTAGGTTCATTTTAAAGGACAAAGTCTCAACAAGAAAAAGAACAATTGTGCTGCATTTTTCCTCCTATTACCTGAAAACATCATGGATGAACGTTTATTAAACATATTCTGACAAATGTCCAGGTCATGTTTATCAGCTGGAATTCTTTTACTTAATGTGTGGGTATTTTGCATTGTAATATGTAATCAAGAGATTAATATGAGTAGAAAGTTGTTGATTTAAGACAAGTTTGAGATCCACTAAAACTAATTGTTTGTTTGTCCTTGTGGTTGTGGAAGCTTCATGTTTTCTTTGGACATCGTTAGACATCTTAGCTCTTGAAGTACAACTTTAATGCTCTATGAATTTTGCCATTTTGCTAACACTGGTATGTTGCATGCATCCACCATTCCACTGGAATTATTTATTCCTTTCATATTAATTTTTCTTACAAATCTAACTAATGGAGGAGCTTCTGGGTATTTAGTCCACATTCTACTTTCAGGCTATGTATTCTGTTCTCATAATTTGTCCTTGGTGGCCCAGTAATCATGCCTGTCTACCTCATAAGTGTCATGTCTTCATCATCTTCAAGGCCCCAGCTAACTGTACCATCACCTACTCTTTTTTGTCCTTCCTTCAAGTTCTTCCAACAAGTGAAAATTACAAGGAACTTTAATTCCTGTGGAGACTGCCATCTTGTCCTATAGCTTAACGCAGCTACCTGAGCCATCACAGTCTTTTAAGGCTATAATAATATTAAAAATATAGTTAGAGAAATATTGACTGGAAACAGAACTGTAGTTTTTTGAAACAAGGTCTCCCTAAGAAGTTCAGGCTGGCCTTGAATTCATTATGTAACTCAGCTGTCTTCCTGCGGAAGCTTCTTGAGTGCTGGGATTGCAGGCGTGGACCACCATACCCCATCATTCTTCTGAACTGTAGAACTTGCAAGTGTTCACCTGTGACATAAGAAACTGTATCAGATACTCAGTGTTTTGAGGTTTTTTTTTTTTTATCACTTTCTGGATTTCTTTTAGAATTAGTGAAAAATAACTTTAAACAGTAAAATGTTCTATATGTTTTCTTTTTTTTTGTTGTTTTTTTCTTTTTTCTTTTTTAATGTGTTTTGTACAGGGTCTCACCACACACTCAGATGATCCTCCTATTTTCAACTTCCCCAGTACTGGGATTATAGGCATGCGCCACCACACCCAGTCTCTGTGGGCACACCCAGGGCTAGGCACCTGTGACTTGTGCTGGGTATTGAGCCCTGGTCCCTGCACTTACCTAAGCAGTTGCTTAGCCTGCTGAGCTATCTTGCTGGCCCTGTGTGCTTCCTTGAAAGTTGTCTGCAAAAGAAAAGAAATTATATATCAATATATATTTATGCCTTACCAAACATAGCTTGATCTTGCCACTATAGCATTCAAGTGTTAGTCTAAAGATACTCTTTGATATAACTGGTCATTGTGTTATTGTATTAAGCAATTATAACAGCAATATGAAAAATAAGGTTATTGAATTGGTCATTAAATTCTAAACCACTAGATGCATACCTCTTATGTAGTTACCTTTTGTCTTTCACAATGGTATCTGTTATCTCCTTTAATCTGACAACCACAAAAACTTCCTGCAGAGGAGCAGTTTACATTTTGTAAGTGATGTTCAGCTTCTTTTTAATTGTTTTCTTCACTTTAAACCTTTGTTAAAGGTAATGCTCATGTCACATGGTCATGTTTACTGGAAAGTAATGTTGGTAGATTTGTGAAAGAAATGAAAGAATTTTTTTTCTAGTGAAAAGGAACGAGGTCAGTGAGACCACAAGACTTAACCATTGAGCTTTATGTGCTCAAACTGAAGCTGTACAGCAAGAGTCCCCAGTCACAAAGTTTCCTCTTAACATCAGGGTCAGGCACAAGCACTTGCCTAGCAAGCACAGATCTTGAATTTGATTCCTAGTACCCAAAGAAAAAAACCAAAGAAACAAGAATTCTGTTTGGGGGCTGGCCAGATAGCTCAGTGGATTAAAGTGTCTGCTTAGGCAGACCCAGACTGGGGTTGGATTCCCCAGCATGCCATGCCAGCCCTGCCCCCCAGGGCATGTTGATTTGTTTTTGTTTTTGCAGAACCAGGGATTGAACTCAGGCCCTTGAGCTTGCCCAGGGAAGCACTTATTCCACTGAGCCATCTCCCCGTCCCCCCCACCCCCAGGCATGTTGAGATGCAGTTGAGACTGGACACAGGAGTGCATGCCCGTAAAGTACTCATGCCATTTCAGCACTTGGGAAGCTGAAAAGAGGAGACTTATTATGAGTCCAATCTGTGTAGTGAGATCTTGTAGATCCTGTACTAAATACAAAAAAAAAAAGGAACTCTGTTCAGATTCTTTAACCAGTCACATTTTAATCTTGTATGATTTTAATGTATTTTTGAGTGCTATTGCTATGCTACAAAGATATTAAAATTTAGCCTGCCACTACTTTCCCCAACTCCATTGATCTGAATATTCTAATTATTTTATTCATCAAATTTTTTTGAGATCCTCCTTTTCTTAAGGCCCTGTATAGATGAATCAAATACAGCAGCGGAGCTAGAAATATAGCTTAGTGGTCGAGCACTTGCTTACCATAGGCAAAGCTGTGGTTCATTCTGTAGTACCACAAAAAAGAGAAAAAAGTGATGGACCTATGAGCTGGAGATGTAGCTCAGAGTGCTGGCTAGCATACATGAGGCCCTATATTCAGTTCCTAGCACTGAAAGAGAGAAGGAGAAAAAAAAAGAACAAAGATAAAAGAAGCATAATCTGTCTTTAAGAACTTTTTGTAAGCTCAGCCATGGCACACACCTGTAATCCCAGCACTTTGGAGACTGAGGCAAAAGAATTGTGAGTGGAAAGCCATCCTGGAGGGCTAAATAGTGAAACTCTGTCAGAAAAAAGCAAGTTTTGTATTAATAGAAACAGTAAAAACAAAACAGAATACAAAATATGATGTGCCAGTTGTGCCAATAACTCTGTGTGTAGAAACTGGTTATCCTACAGTTTGGAGTAGTTCAGAAATTTTCAGCTTTTATGATATAACCAGTTAATTTATTCATGATGGTCCTATTATCTTTTCTTTTGTTTCTTTTTTTTTTTTTTTTTTTGGCGGAACCAGGGATTGAACTCAGGCTCTTGCACTTGCCGAGAAAGTGCTTATTCTACTAAGCCATCTCCCTGGCCCCTTTTCTTTTGTTTCCACTAATATTTATTAAGAATAATAATGTTCTGCTGGGCTGGCCAAATAGCTCAGCAGACTAAGGCACCTGCTTAGCCAGGCTCAGTGACAAGGGTTCTATCCCCAGTGCCGGCCCACCCTGGGGTGTGCTAAGACATGAGTGAGACTGGGCTTGGTGGTGAGCGCCTGAATCCCAGCGATTGAGAGGCTGAAAATAGGATCACTGAGTCCAGTCTGTGTAGTGAGATCTGTAGACCCTCTACTAAATGCATTAAAATATTCACCACCACAGACTTTTAAAATTAAAAATAGAGGGGCTGGGGAAATGGCTTAGTGGAATAAGCACTTCCCTGGCAAGCGCAAGGGCCTGAGTTCAATCCCCAGTTCGGCAAAAAAAAAAAAAAAATAGATTAATGGTAAAACTGTTTTATACCCTGGTTGTGTTGGCAATTAAAACTGAACTGCTGAGTAACGTGGGGCACATCTGTAAACCTTGTACTGAAAAGGGCTGAGGCAGGAGGATTGCAAGTCTGATGCCAGCCTGGGCAACTTAGTGAGACACTGTCTTAAAGTAAAAAGTAAAAAGGCCCAAGGATGTAACTTTAGTATACCATCCCCAAGTTTGATTTCCAATAACAACAAAATACAATTGAACATGCACTCATAAATGGAAAAAAGAAATTGATTTGAATTTTTCCTTTATTTGATTTTTTTTTAAAGATAGGCTGTTGTACTAAAAAATGTTACTATCTATAAAATGTAAATTAAATTGTCACAGAAATGGAGCAAACACTGGGAAAATGGCACTGGGAAGGTTTAGAAGGCAGTTTATTAGGCCAGTGGGCTTCTGAGTAGGATCTCTCCTAGAGTCAGAGCCCCACCAAGAGGGCTTCAGGGCTTTTAAAGGGAAAGTGAGCAGGGTGGTACAAAGGCAGACTGGGGCATTATGATGGGAGGGTTGGGTGACATTTTGGGAGTGTCAACTTTTCAGGTTACATCACAAGGCCACTCATTATACAAAACATGGGTTATACAGAGGAAAATAATGTCCTGTTACATTTTAAGTTATATTGCAAGGCAATAAAAACAAGGATTTACTACACAAAGGGAGAAGTGTTCTGTTACCAGACCTGCTGGACATATCTGCTTAATCTTGGCAGGTACCCTGGGCAGGCTTTTATTTAAAATGTCAATTTCCCCCTTCTAGATCTCCATTTTTTGTCAAAAGATACATATGACTTGGCTGTACACTCCTGTAATCTCAGCAGTCTGGGAGGCTGAGGCCCGAGTAGCCCAAGTTCAAACCCAGCTTGGGCTTGAGACCTGGGAGAAATAAAACACTGACAAGGGCTGAGTGGTGCGGTGGAGTGCACAGGACCTGGATTCAGTTCCCAGGTGGGGTTAAGGGGCTGTAATCTTAGGTTCTTTTCTCTATTAACAAAATATGTAGTTGTATTTCTGACTATAAATTCATCTTGATTATTTTTGTTGTATTTTTATCTTTTTGCTTGCAGCATGAGTCTTGCTCAGCCTGCAGAGATGATTGAGTTTGGGAAGTCAGAGAGTGACAAGAATGGCTAGTATTGTGATTGGCCAAATTGTACAGGAAGCACCCTGCTGATAAATATCAATTATCTTGAAAATCAGCACATGTGACTGAGTAGAAATACCTAAAATGTCTACTAGTTTAGATTTTAGATATAAACAGTTTCTCCCAGTTTTCTTTTTCTTCTCCCCCTCCCTCTTTCTCCTTCTTTTCTGTTTTCTTCTGTCTCTCTCCTCCCTCCTTCCCCTCCTCTTTGTGTTTCTCTTTCCTTCCCCTCCCCCCCAATGTGGCCTATAACTTGCAACTTTCCTGCCTTAGCATCACAATTACTGTGCTTATAGGCATGCACCACAATGCCCATTTCCCAGTTTTCTTTAGTAAAGCAAGTCACTGTAAACCTCATGCTCATACCCCATTGCATTACTGTGGACAGTAATATGTGTAGGATTGGTTTAGATGCCATAGGGGAACTAGTGAACAATTTTTTAGTAGGTAATACTGTAAACATTTTTAATAGTACTTCTCAGCCATCTTGTTCATTTATTTACTTTTGTTTATTAACAATTCCCTACCTCCCAAACATGTATGTTCCATGAAAGCAGGGACCGCACCTTCTTTCTTCCCTGCTGTATCTCCAGCACCTAAAACCGGACCTTGCAGATCATGGCTGCTTAGAAAATGTCCATAGAGTGAATGACTCTCCTCTTTACAGATCTATTAGTAGGCAAAGAACTGTCAGCTAGGAACAAGTATTACATCCCCAGTACTTCTGCTCAACACACTTTAAACATTGTTAATAGGGTGATAATTTTTAAAAAGCCATACATTATTCTGTGTGAATAATTTCTTCCCATACCATAAGTCTTTGTTTCTTGAGGGATGTTTTTTCCCTCTGTACAACTGCCTCTTTGGTTTAGGAACCAGCTCTTTCTCTGTAGCAAGAGAAAGTGGGTTAATCTGACCATGAGCTCTCTCAGGTCACAAACTCATCTTGGGTGTTTTATTTACCTGATACAGTATGTTCAGTGACTATAAAAGTTAGAGCTAAACTTTTTAAGTTCAAATTTACAATGTATCTGTAAGTGTGTGTTGCAAAGTTTTAGCACAGTTTTGGGCCACATACTCTGTGCCCAGCCAATTTGATCTGGGCACATTTCCATCACTGTGACAGTTTCAGACACTTGGTGAGTTGGTTGATACCCATATCTTCATCAAATCTCAGCAATTTCATGGAGATTCCTAAAGTAAACAAAAAGATCTTATTTGCATAACTTTGTGGGTTTTTCTGCACCAAGTTAATAGAAAAACACTTTCGTGGATCACTTCAGGCCACTTATACCAACAGGTATGCAGTGAGACAGGAGGATCACTATGAGTCCGACCTATGCAGTGAGACCCTGTAGTCTCTATAGACCCTGTACCAAATGCAATACCTACTCTATTGCCTCTTTATAGATTATTATAGACAAACACAAAGGTTATGAAGTTTATAAATTCTTACTCTGATTTATAAAGTAACAGGTAAAAATGGACATATTTCAAGGGCCAGACAAATAGCTCAGTGGACTAAAGCACCAGACGTAGGAACTAGGGTTCTATCTGGTATACCATACTGGCCCCGCATCTGGGCTGTGCTGAGATGGATGAAGAATAGGCATGGTGACCCCACCTGTCTGTAATCCCAGTGTGTGGGAGGCTGAAAAACAGGAGGATCACTATGAGTCCGACCTATGCAGTGAGACCCTGTAGTCTCTATAGACCCTGTACCAAATGCAAAAAAAAGGAATGGACATGTTTCTAAAATAAGATTTTTAAATGACCGAGTACTTAGAATGTCTTTTGAGTACAGGCCTTCATAGTTACAGGTTGGGAGAACATGAACATTTTCTTTATTGTTACAAATGTTTATTGAGTAAAGAATGGAAAGAATTAAAAAAAACACAGGTCTTGGTGAAGCTCCATCCCCAGCCCCATTGTTGTGTCCTTTTATGATCTTGGGTGGTCTCTTCCTTTTTTAAACCCAAGTTTCCTTAAATGAGTGGGCCAGGCCTCTAAAAACTTAATAATGCACATGATTTTTCTCTGAAGAAAAATGGACTTCTTCCAAAAGAGAGTGTTGTGGTATTTCTCCATTTTTAGCATTTTTTTCAAAGGAAATAAGCAAAGATTGGATGTCAACTTAATTTTGAGAGACTTTCAACCTTTGAAAAATAGTGTTTAGCTCCTTTATTTACATGAAGTGGAAGAGGTCAATTCTTGTTTTACTTAAATTTTAAAAGTATGTATTTTAAGAAATAAAACTGCAAAGAAAATGAAACAAGCATATCTCACCACTCAAATATAGCCAGTTTTAAGAGTTTATTATATCTCAATCTTTTTTCTATAGGGTGGGGTTTTGAGACAGGGTCATAACTATGTATTCCAGGTTTGCCTTGAACTTGCTATGTAGACCAGGCTGCCCTTAAACTCATGATGACCCTTCTGTGTCAGCTCTCCCAAGCTGGGATTATAGTGCACACCACCATGCTCAACTAAACGGTGACCTGTGGACAAAAGAAAGAAGGGAAAAATATATTTATGTATATATGCAGGATAATTTGGATAATTGTACTGCTGATTTTAAAAGAAGCATTTAATGCTTACATTTTATTTCTTTTTATTCTTTTTAATTTTTTATAACTTTTTTTTTTAAGCAGTTTTGCACATCTATGTCTGGTAACCTAAACAAGTAATTTGAGATAACCTCATGCAATACAGCAACCATTGTTTAATTCTTGTTACTTTGTTTAGTGGAGCTTTGTATCATTTGTAGTGCTTCTTTTTTAATTACTAATTTTTTTAAAGAAGGACTGCGGATATAGCTCAGCAAGTGCAGGTCCAGAGTTTGGTCCCCAGTACTGCCAGTAAATAAATAAATAAAATAAAATAACCCTTCTATGCACTGAGTTAACATGGAAATTTAATAGTCTTTTAATTTTTTTCATAATACTGAGAAAAAATATGTATAAGTACATAGATTCGTTTTATTTTTGTCTTTTCCTATATGATGAGACCTTTTCCATAGACTTAAAAATTTAGAAATCCATCACTTTTAGTGATTACATAGCCACTTCCCTATTGTTCAATATTTGTTTCCTTTTTTTTTTTGGCAGAACCAGGGATTGAACTCAGGCCCTTGCGCTTGCCAGGGAAGTGCTTATTCCACTTCATCTCCCTGGCCCCTGTTTCCATTTTTTGCATTAAAAATGTTACGAAGAATGTAATATATATTATGTATAAATGCATTCAAATTTGAGTCAAAAACTAGTAAGCATTTTACTACACTTGGTCTTAACCAAAAGGCTGAGAAGAAGCAATTATAAACATTTTAAGTTCTTGGTATATTTTATATAATTGATTTTCTAAAATGTACTTCTTGGGCTGGGGAGATAGCTTGGTGGTCTAAACTATCTTGGCAAGCTATCTTGGCAAACACAAGGACCCAGGATGATCACCAGTACCACATTCTCTGCTGGCTCATGCCAAGCTGACCACTGAGACTGGGCATAGTGGTGCATGTCTGTAATCCTAGCACTGGGGAGGCTGAAACAAGAGGATCACTATGAGTTCGAGCTGTGTCGGGAGATCCTGTATCAAATACATACATTTTTTTTTTCTCATTTAAAACATTTTAAGTTTATTTTCAATCTCTACAATATTATTATTTTTCTTTTGAATCTCTTACAACTTTTTTGTTATTGTTTTTTTTTTAGTTTTTTTTTTTTTTTTTTGGTACAGGGTCTCACTATGCAGCCCACATTCATAGTAATCCTTTTGTTTTCTTTGGTAAATTTTTAAAAAAGGTAAAATGTTCTGATTAATATTCAGTATTTTCTGATGAGCAAGAATACAATTGTTTTAATCTCTTAGCTAGATCAAAAGAAAAGGTAATCTTTCTTTTTACAGTAGTAGTCACCTTTATTACTTTCATAGTAAAAAATTTTTAAATGTTTAGATTTTTATTAAGAAAATTTATCCAAAGTATATAGTTCTATTGTTTTTAGTATATTATGAATTGTGCGCTCACCACACAATCAACTCTATAACATTTTTATCATCTAAAAAGATAAACTCTCAGGAGCCAGAGGTGTAGCTCAGAGGCAGAAGTGCTTGCAAGATCCTAGATTCCCAGTACCAAGAAAAAAAGGAACCTCCTCCCCTTTTGCAGTGCCTCCTGCTCCCCTCAGGTGACCACTAATCCACTTCCTGTCTGTAGCATGGCATTTCACATGTGACATATGGAATGTTCTGTATCTGGTTTTCTTTACTTAACAGTATTTTCAGAGTTCATCTACATTGTATCATGTATCAGCCCTCCTGTTGGATAATTGTCAGATATTATTTTATTATATGAGTATACCACATTTTATTTACCCATTCATGTGTTCCTACTTTTTAGCTATCATAAATAATACTACTCTGAACATTTTTATTCAAGGTTCTATGCAGACAAATGTTTTTTTTCATTTCTCTTGGGTATCTACTTAGGAATTGAATTTCTGGGTCATGTGGAAACTTTTCGTTTTAACCTTTTGAGGAACTACTGGACTTTTCCAAAGAGCTCCAACACTTTCCATTCCCACCAGTAATGTGTGTGCCCATAATTTTACTGTATGTTTGCTAGCACTTGTGAACTTTTGTGTTATCATTCTACAAAGGGTTAAGTGATATTTCTGATTATTATAATTTATATTACTCTGATGGCTGACAGTGTTAAGCACTTTAAAATTACTAGTCATTTGTATATATTCTTTTTTTTTTTTGTACTGAGGATCAAACTCAAGACCTTGCGCTTACCAGGCAGGTACTTAAGCCATTGAGCTATCTCCACAACCCATTTGCATATATTCTTTGGAGAAATATTCATTTAGCTCCATTGTTCATTTTAAGTTAGGTTAATTTTCTTTTAAGAGTTTCTTACTTACATTGGGTACTGGCCGGGAAGATGTCTCAGTAGAATAAGTGCTTGCCTGGCAAGCACAAGGGCCTGAGTTCAATGCCCGGTTCCATTAAAAAAAAAAACAACTTATATTGGGTACTAAATTCTTATCATATAGATACATGATACCCAAAAATTTTCTCCCATTCTGTAGTTCTTTCATTTTCTTTCCTTTTTTTTTTTTTTGTATTTTAGAAAAGGATCTATAGGGTATTCAAGGTCTCTCACTACTAGATTGGACTCATAGTGATCTGCCTGTTCACAGCCCCCCAAAAGCTAAGATTACGGGTGAGCACCCCAGGGGTGAGGCCGGTTTGGCAGGTCTGGGGTTCAACCCCTGGCCCCTGTGTGCTTTAATCCGCTGAGCTATTTGGCTGGCCCTAGTGTTTTCATTTTCTTGAAGGTGACTTTTAAAGCACAAAAGCTTTTCTTTATTTCTCTCTGTTATTTTATCTGTATTTATGGAGACAAGTTCTTGCTAGGTAGTCTGAAGTGACATCAAACTCAGGATCTTCCTGCCTTAGCCCCAGAATTCTGTAATTTGAATGATAACCAGTTTATCTTTTCTTTTTTTTTTTTTTTTTATGTTACTGTGCTTTTGGTTTGAAACCTTAAGGAACCATTACCTAATGCAAGGTGACAAAGATTTGTGCCTAATTTTACCTAAGAGTTTTAGGATTTTTTAATTTATTTTGTAATCTATTTGATATAATTTTTATATACTATATGAAGTCTGAGTCCAGCTTCATTCTTTAAAGCATATAGAAATCCAGTTTTCTTGCTACTGAGAACTTTATAGTATCACTAGTTAATTTACTGGCACATTTCTGTGTTCCTGTTGAGCACCTGCTTATATCAAAATACTTGTGTGTGTCAGTTTCTGGAAACAATGCAGAAAAACTTTCTTAAGTGGTAGCTTTCCACATGGACACTGTTGGTTGGAGGTTTGGTTTTGGTTTTGTTCTTGTTCTTGTTTGTTTTCCTGCCAGGCAAGAAATGACAAGAAAACACACTATTAGATTTAGAAGGTCTTACAAGTCTGTCTGCCTAAATCCCCCTGCCCCATCTCCTATGTCTGCCTTTTTCCTTCTGTCTCACAGTCATTGGGATATCACCCACTCAAATAATCTGGGATGATCTCATTTAGGAGATCCTTAATATCTGCAAAGATCATTTTCCCAAATCAGGTCATATTCATAGGTCCTGGTGTTAGAATCAGACATATCTTTTTTTTGGAGTTCATTATTCAGCCTGCTATACCACTGTCTCCCACATCTCACTCTCCTTTGAAAAGTTCACTTTACAACACCTCTGAAAAGGAGTTCCAGAGTTTACAACCATGTCTTATTCATCATTTTACATGTCTCCATATCATTTATCAAGCTCTAAATGTTTAAAAGCAAATCTTAGGTCTGTTGAGCCAAAACCTATCCTGGAATGGGTTTATGGTCTTTCTTGCACAGCAGTAGGGCATAAGAAAGAGTGGTGCTGTGTCTCAGGCACTACTTCTCCATTGTTCTGACACAACCTTCTAGAACATATGAGCTCCTCTCCAACAAATGTAGCACCTCTTCCCCTTAAAGAAAAAAAAAATCCCAGACTCGGAAGTTTCTGTTGCCCAACATTCATACCCACTTCCTGTTTTAGAGCCAGGCCTCCCTTAGGGGGAGCCATTTCACCTTCTTGTGAGCCAGTTGTGATAGAAACTACTAAATTGCCTTCAGGTTTGAGAGCAGACAAAAAAAAGATTAAGCAACTAGTTCAGCCTTCTCTCACATGAGAGCCATTCAGATGGATGAGGACAACTATTATATTTCCCAGCCTCTGTTCTTTTCCAAAATAAACACTTTTTGAATTTAATTGCTTCCCTGTGACAAGGCTTCCATTCCATTCAATGTGCAAATATTTATTGAGGTGCCAGGCACTTGCTTAGGTATTAGAATGATGCAGGGATGAGTATCCTAGAATCCATGCTGTCTAAGACTATAACCCCAGGGAAGATGTAAGCAAATAAATTACAAAACTCCTTGATGAGTATTTTAAATACAGGATGCTGTGGGAGCACAGGAGGGAAACCTGAACCAGTGCTAAAGAGACAATGTCCATTTGGCATGTGTGAGGCCCAGGCTTTGATCCCTAGTACAAGAAAAAAGAAAGAAAACCTAAACTAAAAAACAAAACTCCAGAGCCGGGTGGGCTTGGTGGCATATGCCTATAATCCCAGCACTGAGAGGTTGAGACAGGAGGATCACCATAATTTCAAGACCAGCCTGAGAGCTACAAAAGTGAGCACAAGGTCAGCCTGGACTGCATAGCAAGACCCTGTTTCAAAAAAAAAAAAAAAAGACCAGGATTGAGGAATGAGGCAGGCAGAGAGGAAAACAGGCAAAATGCCCATAGTGCCAGATGGATGTTTGCTAGGTTTCTGCCACCGTACCAATTCCCTATCTGGGATGTACCGGGATTAGAGATGTGTGCCACCACACCCAGTTTTGGAGGCCAGCATGACTTGCCCAATGTTCCAGGGTCAGGCAGGCACTTAGATCACAGAGCTGTCTCCCCAGCCCCTGCTATACCATTAAAGGGATGCCCAAAAGCTCAGTAATTGAGATAAGTGTTTCAATACAGTATTTTTTAAAATTATAATTAATTTAAATATCCATGATGAACAAAACATGAGAACTAAGAAAGATGACATTGCTATCATTGATCTACCCTTTTGCCTTAGCTCTACTATGGCTTATCCAGGACAGTTACTCACCTTGATTTTGCTTAATTTTGCTACTTTGCTCCTCACGGATTTTGTTTGCATTAATTTTGACTTTTAAAAAAAATCACATTAAGGGCCAGCAAGATAGCTCAGTGGATTAAGTGCCTGCTTAGGCAAGCCCAGGGACTGGGGTTCGATCCCAGCACCACATGCTACACAAGCCCTACCCCCAGGTGCACTGAGCCACGGAGATCAGGTGTAAGTAGTATGTGCCTGTAATTGCAGCATTGGGGCTGGTGAAAACAGGAGGATCATTACAAAGTCTGAGTTGTGTAGTGAGACTATGTACTAAATACATTTTTTTAAAAAATCACATTAATATACTGGTTATCTTGAATAGTGAGATTTTTGTTGCTTCTTTAAATTTTCTGCCACAGGTGCTGTGGTTGCCTCCATCTGGCTCTAATTCAGCAACTAACAAATACACACAGGATCATCCCTGCGTGACCATTTGGTTGCTTCCTTCTGCTGTGACTCTAAAGGAGAGAAGTTAAAGACATGGATGTGATCAGGGCCATTAATTAACTGTGACAGCAGTAGAGGTCAGGCGCTACACTGACTGGTTGGATGGATGTTTGTACTTATTTATGTATGTACAGTGTGTTAGGGTCCCACAGCAGTGGGGTAACTAGCCATACCTGAAACATAGCCTTGCTCATGTTATTGCTTCCTGGCTTTTTATAAGCATGTTCTTTTTCTGAGCCTGTGGTCATAGTATTCAATATGCTTGTCTCCTTCCCCCTTGAAAATGACAGTCAAATTTATCTCCAGACTTCCATTCCTAGTGTCTCTTTAGAGAGAAGTAGTAGTAGTTGCATGACAATATTTATGCTGGGTCACTTATAGTGAAATTCATCTAAATCTAGCAGAATAAACCCATTTGAAGTGACTGTCTTTTATGTTTTGTTTGTAGTACTAAGGACTGAATTTGTCCTTGCATATGCTAGGAAGTATTCTACTAAACTACATCTGGAGGCTAAAGTAATTTGTTTCAGCCACTTATCTTGTTTTGTATTTCTTTTCTTATTCCTCTCCATCACTTTCAACTTGACTGTATTTTACAAACCTGTCTGTCTCTGTCTCTGTCTCTCTGTCTCTGTCTCTCTCTTTCTGTCTGTCTGTCTCTATCTCTGTCTCTGTCTCTCTCTGTCTCTCTCTCTCTCACTCACTGTCACTCTCTGTCTGTCTGCAGTACTGGGATTAATTTCAGGATATCAGACATGGTAGGCAAGTGTCATGCCTCTGAGCTACATCCCTAGCCCTCTGTTAAATTTTATTTTGACACAGGTCTTATTAAATTTCCTAGGCTGACATCTTCCTATGTTGCCCAGGTTGATTTCAAGTTTGTGGACTTAAATGACTCTCCCTCTTCAGCCACCTTCCCCAAGCCTGCCTGCATTTATTATTTATGTATTTATTTATTTATGTATTTATTTATTTTCATATTTAGTACAGGGCCTCACTACATAGATCGGGCTCATAGTGATCCTCCTGTTTTCACCCTCCGTAGCGCTAATCCTTCTGCTTCAGCCTCTTGGGATGCTGGGATTACAGATATGCGCCATCATGCCCAGTCTCAATCAAGTCTCAGTGTGCCCTGGGGGTGGGGCCAGCATGGCAGGTGGAGGATTGATTGCTGAATCTGCCTAGCCAGGCACTTTAATCCACTGAGCTATCTGGCCAGCCCTTCCCCCAGCTTTTGTTGTCATCCTCTTCTAACATTCCATTCTATTCTGTAAACACAAAAAGACTTTTTGTTACTAGTAACCTAAGAATAGTGTGTAAAGATGAGTATGATGGTACATGCCTATAATCATCCCAAGAGGCTGAAGCAGAAGGATTACAAGTTTGAGCCCACACTGGGCAATTTGGCAATTTAGCCAGACCGTATCTCAAAATAAAAGGGCTGGGATATAGTACAGAGTGAGGTCCTTCCTGAGTTTAATGTCCAGTACTGAAACTAAGAATGATTATTATTAGATCTACTCATGAACACATGAACAGCAGAGATCAAGGTATTCCAGACTCAGATATCTTCACTAAAATCAAAGACCAGAGACATCCATGGAGAAAGGAATCATGTTCACTAAAAATAGCTAGAATAGAGATGCTCAACCTACGCTTAACTGGGTATAGTGATGCAGACATGTAATTTCAGTGCTCCAGGAGCAGAGGAAAGACAGTCTCAATTTAGTGAAGCTCTATTTCAGGAAAGGAAAAAAAAAAAGCAAAAACAATGCCTGAATTTGGAAAGAATAGCTCCAAAAGTACACAAAGAACCCCCTCCCAAAAATCCTATAAAGCCAAGTGTCTTAGCTACTCTTTTTACTCATTGCTGGGACAAATACCTGACACTCAAAATGAAGGAAGGAAAGGTTTATTTAGCTCACAGTTACTGGAGGTTTTAGTCCATATTCAGCTGGGTCCAAGGCAGAACAACACAAAACAGAGGGCAACCTTTCATGTGGAGGAAAGAGCAAGAGCACACAAAAAGAGGAGTAGCAGCAGCTCAAGCAGCTAGCTTCTCTTTCCACCTTATATTGTAATACAAATTACCTACCCAAAGGCAGATACAGCATCTACACCCACAATAAAAAATCACAAACTCCAGAAGCTGCCCCAAGACTGCATGAGGCTTTGGGGGACACCTATACACAAACCATAGTACCAAACAATAAGAATTAAAAAAAAAAAAAAAAAAAAGAATGGTCTAAAAATTCAGCATATATCCAACAATACTATAGATTTGGTTCAAAAACCTCAAAGCAAAACTCAAGAGATAAAAATATAAGCACATATAATAAAACCAACTTATCTGTGATTGCCTTGGGAGGAGGTGAGAAATGTGGGCACACCTCATACATCCCACACTGATGCCAACCCATCTCCCTGAGATCCTTCATTCCTGTGGTACCTTCAGGTTGCGATCCCCAACTTTAGTGCCCCACAGGCTGCTCACTCTGCTGGCTGAGGATATTATAGCTCTGCTAAGACCCCAACATAAGCTGCCTCCACTTTGGACTCCACATTTTTCTTCCTGGCTGAGATTCAATTCTCTGATCTTTTCATCTCTAGATTAGAATTTAACTAGGAGCTCTGATCTTCAAGGGAAAACACAAATCAACATGGGTAGAAGAAAGCACATTTCCTTATACAGGGCATCAGGTTTCCTGATGGTACAGTGAGGTCATGCTACTCTTTGCATATATCCTTTATAAATGTGTCTTTACTTTCCTTTGCTTTCCTCCATTTTGACCTCTTATTTCAATTTTGTTTTTAAAGTCTTATCTTCCACTTATCTTGGGTTACATTTCCTGTTTTAATTTCTCTTGAAATTATACCCATCCTTACCTGTGAACACTGACATTTTCTCCCTTAGGGTCCAGGACCCTTCCATGCTAAAGATTTTGTTCCTTTGCTGTTGGAAAATCAAGCTGACAAGCATTTTCACTGTTAAAGCACTTGTCCCATCTATATCACTATAGTCTCTGCCTTGACTGTCCTTATACTCCTGAACAGCAGTTCTCTTTGTTGTTTTCCTTGCTTTCTGAGAAATGAAATTATCTATATGGTATCAGTTTATCAGGTGCTCTACGTTTACGAGAATGAAACCTCTCCCGGATGCTGGGAAAGGTGATATTTCCCCTTATGACTATATTATACCTGTATCTGTTAGGTAATCCTTATCAGCAGATCATCCCCATGTGGCAGATCACTAGAGAATGACATCACTTCCAGTGCTATGGTTTCCCATGTTTGCCTCCTCATGTAACCCCCCCATACTCTCTCATTATCCATGTTCCAGAGGTCATCATCAACAATGAGACCACTAGCTTTCTTTCCATCTACTTGGGATTTTTCTAATAAATTATTAGAAGTCTCTACTACTGTTTTTAGGTATCACTCCAGTATCTGTGAGACTTCTGCTACTTTTTAGATACTTATAAGACTTCAAACTCTATCCCATTTAACACTTTCTGTCCTGTATGTAGTCATTTAACACTTACTTCCTCTGGGAAGTCATCTAGTCCATCATCCTGTCTCATTTCCTTAAAGCCTGACTTGTTTGGGAAAATACACTGTTAAGGAACCTGAACAAGAACTGTACTTTTGGGGCTGGTAAGATAGCTCAGCGGGCTAAAGTGTCTGCTTAGACAAGCTTAGACAAGCACAGGGACTGCAGTTTTATCTCTGGTATCACATGCCATGCCAGCCTTGCCCCCAGGGAAGGCTGAGCTGGCCAGAGTCAGCCAGTGGCACATACCTGTAATCCCAGCATTTGGGAGGCTGAGGCAGGAGGATTGCTCTAAGTTTGGAGGCCAACCTGGGCTATATAATAAGTTCAAGGCCAGTCTGAACTACATAGCAAGACCCTCTCTCAAAAAACAAACAACCCCAGCCAAAAAAAAAACTATCAAGGACATGTTTTTGTTTAGCAGACATTTGCATAGATACATGGGATGGAATATGTTTTCAAAGTGCTTCATAAACAGTAACTTATTTAATATTCATAAGTTAGCAAATCTATCAGATAGGAATCACTCCCAGTTACCATCTTACTAATGTAATAAAGAAACTGAGATACAGAGAATATAAGTATTCCCTGAAGTTGCACAGCTAGTAGTGAGAGTTGGAATTTGAATTTGAGAAATCTGGCTTCAGAGTCTGTGCCCTAAGCATTATTTTATGTAGATGCTTCCATTTATTTTTTTCTACCAAAGAACATTGCTATACCCTATACAAGAAAATATGTAATGAGCATGAAATACTATCTTTTTTAAATCAACTAATGAATTAAGGACTTTGGCAAATATGAAGCACCTTAACCTTCTTGTAACTTTCTCAAAGGCTGCTTGGTTACAATACTCCCTTCCCCCATCATTATCTGTGTGGGCCTGCCACATCTCCCAACTTGAAGTGACATGATTTGTGTCTAGCTCTTATTGGTGTACACCTTCCACTGCAAGCTCCTTTTTTGTTGGTTGTAGAGTATGTGGGACTGTGGAAAGTTTATTGTGTTCAGGGTTAGACTAATGATGTCCTTTCATCTCTTTTTTTTTAACCTTAATTATAATTTGTGCCTGTTAATTATTGCTACCTATGAATATTTCACATTTTTATCTTTTTTGTGTAAGTTTTACTAGTATCAGAAATTGTTCTCCATTTATACATAGGTTTTATGTGCTCCTTTTAAAATATACTAATCTTCCTTGTTTTAAGAGAAACTGCATATCTAACTACTTTATGTAGTATATAACAAACCCTACAAATAAGCTTACTAGGATGTGTAATTCTACTGAAACTTTAAATACTATGGTAAGGAATTGTTCTTCTGAAATGAAAAGAGTCCTAAGAAGCAAAATGAGAAAACATAAAGCTAAGATTCTTTTGTTTTCCAGTACTGGAGTGCTCTACTTAACTATATCCCCAACTCTTTTTACTTTTTATTTTGAGACAAGGTCTCACTTAGTAGTTCAGGCTGGCCATGAACTTACTGTGTAGCTCTGGCTGGCCTCAAACTAATGGCAGTCCTACTGCCTCAGCCTCTTGTGTGCTGGATACAGGAAGGCACCGCCATACCTAGCTTTGAGACAGGATCTTCCTTAGTTGCCCAGGCTGGCTTCAAACCTACAATCCTCTGCCTTAGCCTCCTGAATAGTTGGAATGTTGGGATGATGACACTACTGCTCCTGACTGGATTCTGTTTAATACCTCCTTTTTTTCTCCAACACTTGGTTAAGTTTTAAATTTTGTTTATGCCTTCTTTGTTTATGTGACATCACCTCAGCTACACGTGCTGACTGGTCTATAAATTAAAGATTATGCCAGAGTGGTGACACATTTCTGTAATTCCAGCATTTGAGAGGCTGAGACAGGACAATTGTTGAGAATTCAAGGCCAGCCTGGGCTACATAATGAATTCAAGGACAGCCGGAACTGCATAGTGAGACCCTGTCTTAAAAAAAGAAAAAGCCAGGGATGTAGCTCAGCAGCATAGCACCTGCCTAGCAAGCATAAGGTCATGAGTTCAATTCATGGGCAGGCCAGATAGCTCAACAGACTAAAGCACCTGCTTAAGCAGGCACAGAGACCCAGGTTCAATCCCATCATGCCATTCCGGCCCAACCCCCTGGGCATGCTGAGACCTGGGAATGGTGTGCATACCTGTAATCCTAGCACTTGGGAGGCTAGAAATAGGAAAATCACTATGAGTCCAATCTGTATTGAGACCCAATATGTATTTAGGCCCTGAACTAAATACATAAAAAAAGTAAAAATGAAAAAGAACTCATGCAGTCCAGTTCCTTGTATATCACTTGCCTTTAGCTTACTCAAAACTATAGTATCAGGTTGTCACTGAACTACTGATGACTTTATGACATCAGTTATTATTCTCAAAAAAAAGTACCAGCTTAAATGTGTATATTTTACTGTAGCTGCCATAGATTCTAGCTGCCTTAGTATTTAACAGAAATCTTCTGTTTTTGGTCTTTATACTATGATGCTGTTCAGAAGAACTATTTGATTTACTGAGAGCCATATAAACATACAAATGGGAATCTTCAATATTCTTTAAATCATGATTGACTCCTGTCCTGTGTCAGGCACTATAGCAGATGCAAAGATAAACTGCAGTTGCTCTCCTTGTCAAGGAATTTATACTCTTGTAAATACCCACATTCCTATATATATAGGACATTTACATGTAAGAAATGTTCAAGCAAAGGGCTACAAAAGATTATAGTCTTAGTAAAGGAGATAGGAAAGAATGCCTTACAATGGAATAAGCACTTAATCTGGAAGTGCCCCCCCCCAATACTGGAGATTGAACCCAAGGGCCCTCTACAACTGAGCAATATTTTAAAAATTTGAGCCAAGGTCTTATTAAATTGCCCAGGTTGAACTTGAACTTGCACTCTTCCTGCCTCAGCCTCCCTGGTCACACTATACCTAGCTTAATCTAGAGTCTGAAGAATGGAGGCTTGACAAAGAAAAGCTAGTTCCATATTCAAACAACACTACAACAAAATAGTTTTGTCGTAGCTGTGATAGGTAGGGAAAAATAACAAATCCTGCTTTTTTTCTTTTTATTCATTTTTTAGCTTCTGTAAAATTTGTTCTTATTTATGGCATACTGTGGGATGTTTCAAAACATATACACATTGTGTAATGTTCAAATCACCATAAGCATAAATTGTTGACATTGGTTTCTTTGTGCTGAAACATTTACAATCATTTCTTATAGCTTCTTTCTTTTTATTTTTGGTACAAGTCCCACTACACAGCTCAGACTCACAGTGACCCTATGTCTCAGCCTCCCCAGCACTGAGGTTACAGAAGTGCACCACCATGCCCGGTCTCAGTGGCTGGCGCAGTGCACCCAAGGTTCTGGGCCTGGCATAGCATGTGGTGCTGGGGGTCGAACCCAGGTCCTTGCACTTACCAGTCAGGCGCTTAGACTCCTGAGCTATCTCCTCTGCCCTCTTACAGTTTTCTTGAGATAGTGTATTAATGTTATCTGTTGTGCAAAAGAACACAAGAACTTCTTTCTCCTCTCTAGCTATAACTTAGTACTTACTTTTTTTTTTCCTGTTAGACTTATGACAACTTTACCATAATGAGATTTCAGGCGAAAATAAATACTCAGTTATGGTTAAATGAACTTCTTATTGTGTTCATGATATTGGTTGTCATTGATTATCTCCAAAAGCAAGTATCTTTCTAATTCTAAAAAATAGTTTTAATAGATTTCTGTTTCTTGGGCCGGGAAGAATAAGCGCTTGCCTCGCAAGACCAGTCCCTGGTACCACGGAAAAAAAAAAAAAAAAAAAAAAAAGATTTCTGTTCCTTACCATAAAAGCCTGGTGTAATCTCCCTTTGGGGGCATGAAAATCACATGCAGTCTGAGATCCCCTCTTCCAAGTTTCTCCTGTAAATCGGAATCCCTCTATCAGATTTTAATGTTCTTCCTCCTCTTTCATCTGGGATATTATCTGGGCAGAAGCAATCTTAGCAAAAATAGAAGCCTCTTTACTGCTTCAAGGAGAGGGAGAGACAGAGGAAGAGGGAATGAGAACTTGGGCATATTCAACACATTTCTATTTTATTTTATTTTTGTCTTTTTTGAGACAGGGTCTCACTACGCATTTCAGGCTGGCCTTAAGCTCACTTTGTAGCTCAGGCTGGTCTCGAACTCACAACAATCCTCCTGCCTCAGCCTCCCCAGTGCTGGGATTACAGGCCTGCGCCCAGCCTCAACACATTTCATAAGATTCTAATTTAAAGCCTGGTATGGTGACCTGCTTTGTAATTTCAGCTGCTCAGGAAGTGGCGATGGGAGGATCACAAGTCAAGGGCAACCTGAACAGTTTAGCAAGACCTTATCTCAACAAAGGACTGTAAGTGTAGCTCAGTGCTCCTGGTCAATCCCTAGTCTAGGTGAAAAAAATATCTAGTTATAAATTCTTTTTTCTTCATTGTTCATAGGTAGAAGACTTAAAATCATAAAGGCTAGCTTTACAATATTACTTTTTTAAGTATAGCTGGGCATATTAAGTCATTGCTGTAATCCCGGCACTCAGGAGGTCAAGGCAGGAGATCACTATTACTTCAAGGCCAGTTTGGGATACATAGCAAGATCCTGCCACCCCCCCCCCAAAAAAAAAGATAATGACCGGTTCATTATTATTGCCTTTCCTTGTAGTGTATGATAGAGAGACGGTATAACATGTAAGTTTGAATAAATGTAGATATTTTGAAAGGGTAGGAAGACACTAGCTTGTAGTATGTATTTTAGGCTTTTCTTTTCAATTAATTCCCCTCCTCCCAGAATTCCATGATTCCTACATGTGTCCTATAGGTGGCAGCGCTTGTATGGAAAATGTAATTTCATACAGGAGACAAGACAGATTAGTAGATGGGTAAGGTTTGATTGAAATGTTCTTCCTTATTAATTTTTCTCATACACTGAATTTTTAAAACAATCATAGTTTCTTTTTTAATCATTATATTTCCACTTGGTTTCCCTCTGTGCCACCTGACTTCCCACCCTTCAGTTTTTTTCAGAAATCACGTTTCACAGCCATTTTCTCTTTTAGAGAGCACTCCTTGGACAGTGGATAAGTGTACACCTGACGAGATCCTGTGTGACACTGTGTGTGTATTTTTTCCTTAAGAACATTGAGTGCCAGATAGTACTGTCCAAAATTCTGGTAGAGGTAGAGAAAGCAATGTCACATATGTTCCAGATTTCTTTACAAACCTATAGTTCTAGGGTTAATCAAGGCTATCTGGGCTCAAAGGAGAGTGACTGATTTAAGACCAATAAAAGCAGTTTCATTCTCCCTAACCTTTAGGAAGTTATTAAGGGATTCATCCGTCAGTGCTGAGTACTTACTGTGTGCTAGACACTGTGCTGGGTAGATCCCTAAATTACACAGATGGAAGAACATGCTACCTAACATGAACAGCCCTTCCTAAGTTAGTACATATGCTGATGCCTGTAGTGTGCATATGGAGGGTCCAATAGGAGCACAAGCAGCAGATGGCTGTAGCAATATCACAGATACAACACACTTTACTTCCAAGTCTACTAGTCTCAAAGTCTTTGACAACACTTGAGAAAGCTGCTATTCTTAAGAAGGTATACAAGAGCAGCTCTTATAACCATGCATAGTAGAACAAGTGCCTATGAGTCTATGTGGAAATGGTAGACCCTATACCACCAACTGGGTGAAGGAGGAGGATGTTTCAACTCATGTGACTTTATCACTCACACAAAAATAAAATCACACTTTTACTCCCTTGGACATCACATTACCACATCTGAGGTTGATACAACAATATAAGGGCCAGGGAGATGGTTCAGGGGACCAAGCACCTGCTTAGGCAAGTGCAGGGGCCAGGACTTGATTCCTGGCACCACATGCAGTGCTGGCCCCGCTCCCCCAGCCGTGGAGACCACGTATGGTGGTGAATGCCTGTAATCTCAGTGCTGGGGATGCTGAAAACAGCAGGATCACTACAAGTCTGAGCTGCATAGTGAGACCCTGTGCCAAATACATTAAAATATATACTATAATATATAAACTATTTAACTGTAACATTTTTTGTTTTGGTTACAGGGAACTTCCCACTTTTATTTTTCATGCCTGTCAACTAGTATATCCTGATAAACATCAAGTACCTGTGAGTGGGAGTGGTTCCTCTCAAAGAAGCCAGCTGTAGATTTTTTTAGACATCAAAGAGCTACATGGTTTTGTTTGTTTGGTTTTGTTGTTTCAATGGAAATTACACATGAACTGTGCTAAATAATCCTGGCAGAAAACAGACTGTGAGCTAAAAACATATGGTTTAGTAAGTCTGTTAGTATCACTCAGAATTTGAGCAAACTAGATTTTCTTTGTGCAGTGAATCATTTATACCACTGGAGGAGTCATATTAATTCATATAGAATTATCAATGCTCTTTGAATTTTTTTTTTTTTTTTTTTTTTTTTTTTTTTTTTTTTTTTTTTT